>QGMI01001058.1:0-13209 GCA_007821535.1 Lachnellula occidentalis | reverse complement strand
AGTGATAATACCCCTTACTATAACTATAGGAATAATAGTATTATTATTATTATTATTATCTTCTCCTCCTCTACCCTACTTATTACTACTACTACTACTATTATTATTATTATTATTATTATTATTATTAGCTATAAGAGCGAGGCCTAGGTTAGAAGCTAGGATTTAAAGGAGTAAGAGAGGCATAAAGATAATAGTAGTATAGGCAAAACGGCTATATATTATATAGAAGGCAAGAGGGCATAAATAGCAAACGAATATAACCTATAGTTGTAGATTATATAATATTAGCATATAGAATAATATAAAGTTAATAGATAGAATAGTAACTTATAAGGACTCCCTAGAATACGTCTCTCTATAAGAAAGCAGGCTAATAGCTTCTTTAATAGCTTTAGCATCCCTATAAAGGGGTACTAGTAAGGAAGTAGAGAAGAGGAGCACCCTCTAGTATAAGGATATTATTATCATAAAGGTTAATATTAATATTAGTATTAGTATTAAGTAATAAAGAGTAAGAAGAGAGGAAGGAATATTAAGAAGGTATTAAGACTTATATAGATTAATTGTTTTCATTCTACTATCTATTATAGCCTAGTAGAATTCGTACCTAGATTTTAGTTAACTAGGTTTATAACTTAACTACCTTACTTTTACTATATGATCTATATATTCTATAGGTAGAGTAATAATCTCTATAGCTAATAGATTATTTCCTATACTATATAGTAATACATCTAATAATTTAGAATACTTAAAGTATAAGAAGATAAAGTCATAATATTATAGAATAGTATTATAGAAGCTTGACCTAGTTAGTAAAGGTAGTATAGTATTTTACCCTATACTTGTATTATAGCTATTTCCCTATTAGCTCTATATTTCTATAAGCGGACTATTATACTAGTAACCTTTGATACTCTAACCTTATATACTTTGCTATTAGCTCTATATTATAATAAATGTGATAGTATGCCTATGATATAGTATAGAGTATATTAGCTCTACAAATATATAAAGTATAATAAAACAAGAGTTAGATTTACAACTCAAGCTTATTTATAGGTAAAAAATCCTTATATTAATTAGCTACGTTTAGTAGTATATACAAACTTACTCTACTCTATACAAAAGCTTGTAGTCGCTTATAAGATATATGATACCAAGTACTAGCCTATAAGATATACGATACTAAGTACTAGCCTACAAGATATATAATACTAAGTATAAGCCTTCCTAACTTGCTTTACTTGTATTTTTGCCTCTAAAGATAAACCCTAGTACTTATAACCTTCTTATTAATAGTAGTCATAGGCCTTATATCTAGCAAACTCCTCTCCTAAGTCCGTCTCTATTATCACTCTAGCTATACTCTAATTCGTAGTACTCCTAAAACCTAGAAGTAGTATAGACTAGGGACTCCCTTAATATATCCTAGATACTTCCTAAGCTTTAATAAAGAGGTAGGTAGATATAATAGTTATGCCTAAATAGGCAGCCCTAGTTGCTATGAATAGTTCTACCTAAATAATAATATAGGAATAGAAAGTACTATAGAATCAATAGACGAATAGCTATTACTTGAAGAAAGCTTAGAAAGGTAATAATAGTATCAATTATATAGCTATAGTACTATTATGAAGCATCTTATACTACTAAGCAATAATAGAATAATAAAGTAGACTTAGGACGAGATGTATATTACGATTTTCTATAAGTATAATAACTTCTTTTTAACGACTCTATAATGTATTAAAGCCTAGGTACCCTTATATAGGATAGGAAGTATCTTAGCTCCTACTAATATAACCTATTTAGAACTATACTATAGAGCCTACCTCTAAATAGCGTTAGCTCTATTAATAATAGTACTCTAGAGCTACTAAGCGACAAAATTTCATAAGAGCTACTATGTAGCCTAGTAACGTCAAATTTCTAATATACTTATAGAAAGTAGGGTTACTAAGGGCTATTAGACCTATACTTTAGCTAGCTTATATATCGTAAATAATAAAACCTTTTATTACTACTTTCTAAAGTCTCTCTTTAGAAAGTGAAGTATACTAGATTGCAAGTACTAGTAGCAAAGTATTAAGTTAAAGAAAAGAAGTTTATAAGCTATAAATAGTTAACTAGATAAAAAGGTAGAAGTATATAAAGATAGAAGGGAATTATAATAAGTTAGAGGGCATTAAGTTAGTAGTAAAGAAGTTATTAAATAGGTAGCTACCTTAATAATAGTAGTATCCTACTATTATCCCTAGATCTATAATATAGAAAAGGTTACTATAAAGCAATTACTAGTTTAACGTTATCTTAAATATATGACCTACCTAGACTAGAATAACTATAATCCCTTTAACTTGACAACTATATTAAATAGTTTAATAGGAACTTAAGCAGTTATTTAAAGGCTAGCTTAAAGTAGTAAAGAAAGTACTAAAAACTATAGCTCTCTACCTCTTATATAATAATAAGAATGATAAAATATAATGCAAAAACTGCTATTATACTAAAGACTAAAATACTAAAAGGTTCTAATAGCTTAATAAGATCCTTAGTTTCCTTAGAATAGCTCCTCTTAACTAATATAAGAGAGTTTGGAATAGAAGTTATATATACTAGATAATTCTTCCTAAGAGTAGCTACTAAGTACCCTAGATATAAGAAAGAAGTAGAAGGAGAAGATATAAAGTATAAGGGATTATTTAATAATAACCTAAATGCTAACTAGAATATTAGTAATAAATCAGGATAATATAAGAGATATTACCTATAGTATTAAAAAGATAACTAAACTAACCTACTCTAGGGCTAAAGAAGTCTACGATAAGATAATGTTAAACTAAAGATATTAATAATAAATTAAAATAATAATAGGACGGGCTTATGATATTTAAATAATAATTAAACTAACCTACTCTAGGACTAAAAATAGCATTAGAAGTCTAAATTAAGATAACGACTAAAGGCTAAAGCTTGCCGTAGGAATTGTAATAGTAGTAGCTTATAAAGGCAGGCTTTCCAATAAGTAGAAGAAGTATTTACTTGCAAGTAGTACTTCTTAGAATAATATATAAAGGCGTCTAAGTTAGACTTAGTATATTAGAAGTTATCAAAACTAGAAGGGTTAGTAAGGATATAATCAATCAAGGATTAAGAAGACTTCTAAACTAAGAATACCCTAAAAAGGGAAGAAGTTTAAGGTCTTTTCAGACTAGAGCTAATAAAGAATAAGCTAATAGGACGACGACCTTAGCTTATATTATTGGTTAGGGTTGTAGGTATATAAGGTAATCTACCTACAGCCTATAATAAATAGATAAAAGAATCTAGTAGTATCTGCTTTCCCTTATAATATAGGCTTGTAGTACCTTTAGAGATAAGGGATTAGTAGAGGCTAAAGGCATAGTATAATAGTAATAATACTATATTAAAAGGTTCGATGAACTGCCTTATAGTATTCGGGAGTTAATATCTTATCTATAATAATACATAATCCTTAAAGGTTCCTAAACGAGCTAGTATTTCCTAAATAAGAGGCTAGTAATAATGTTATATACTTCTCTACTCTATCCTAACTATTAAAACCTTATAGCCGTATTAATAATAGGCTTAATATAATAGTATTATAGATATTAGATAATATGATAAAGTAGTAAAAGGAATAGACTTAGGAAATTTAGAAAATTTAGATTTATATAAAGTCGAGAAGTTATAACTAAGTGAGTATATTATTCATTTTCTAGTATAAAATTAGCGCTAAAGCAAATGATAATCTCTAAAGTATATATTAGGTAAATAAGAACTAAGAAGGGCTAAAGCTAAAAGTGATAGTACAATCGATAAAAGCAAGGGTAATACTATCAAAAGCAAGAATATTAAAGTCTAGAAATTATTAATATTATTAAAAAGCTATAAGAATAGTCATATTTATATAAAGTTACTACTAATTAGCTAACTCTCTAGCGAATTAGAGAGCGAGCTAGTAATATTAAAACCGTTAATATACTTAAAACTTGAAAATATCAAAGGTCTTAATAGGTTTAGTAAATCAAAATCGATAGATCAAAATCTAGAATACATTATTTAATACTATAATAACAACTAATTGCTACCTAGATAAAGATAGAGAGAGATATGAAAGTTACTATACTATAGAGACATATTAGAAAAGTACGTTATATAATTAGATTAAAGTACTTAGTATAAAATGCAGGACTTGAGTATCGAAATGTTAATAATATCTAATCTTAGAATATTAGTAGTAGAACTAAGATAAAGTAATAAACGACTAGAAGGTATTAATAGCAAATAAATAGAAGGCTTAATAGTAATAAAGTTGTAGAAGAGATTAAAAATATCAAGATACTAAGATATAAGAAGTTATAAAGTTTTAGGAATAAGGAAGTATGAAGGAAGTAATAAAGAGGCTATATTCTAAATTCGGCTTAGTACTATTATTCACTTAAAAAGGAGAGTATATTTTATCATTTCGGTTGGATTCTCTTATGAATACTTATTATAAAGTATTTCTTTACATTTTTACTTGATTTTTAGTAGTAAAAATACCTTCTTTTATATATTACTTAAGACGAGTAAGTTGTTCTATAAGGGCAAAGCGCTCCTATATTCCTATTAGCTCTATATTATAAGGAGTAAGCCGAGTATAACCTCTAAACGCTAATATAGTACTTGAGTTTCCTAAATAGGAAGGCAAGCGCTAAGTTTTATTATATGTCACTAAACTACAAAGGACTATAGAGCTAATATAGAAGGAGTCTAGTATAGAATCACTTTATAAGTAAGTAGCAACTATTCTTGACTCTCTATTAGCTTTATACTATTATATAATCTTCGCTCTAATATTCCTATTAGCTCTATATTATAAGGGGTAGGCTAAGTATAACCTCTAAATACTAATATAATACTCTACTTCCTACTTTCTAAATAGGAAGTTACTATATTTTATTATATGTCGCTAAACTATAGAAAACTATAGAGCTAATATAGTATAGAATCATAGTTTTATAGTATGAATAAGAATATATTATGCTTTTTTAGTAAGAATCTAGTCTTAGTTATTACTAATAATATAGGTCTAGTATTAGTTATTTATAATATCACGGGTCCGGTATTAGTTATTTGACGTAATTTAATAGCTAGCTTAAAGTCTCCTTTCTCCTTTGCTATTATAAAGGTTTATATAATCTTAATACTACTCTCTTATACTACAATGTATATAACTTCTATATCTAAATTAGGGATTAGGTAATACTTATTCTTTAATCTTCTTAGGTATCCTTAGCCTCGTTTTTATACTAGTACCTTATAATGATACTAATATACTAGAAGGGGCTCTCTAGCCTTATTATTAGACTCTACTACTAGTATGTCTTCTAGTACTAGTATAGCGTCGTTAGCGTCTATAGGCGGTAGCTCCGGCGCTTGCTTAATATCTAGATCGATTTCTCCTTATACTACTTATTAGAGTTCTAAATTAGTAGGAAGTTAACTTTATTACTATACTTATTTATATACTATTCTTTAATAATAGTAGTATAGAATTGCATTAGACTACTAAGAAGTATAATAATACATATTTCTTTATCTATAAAGATTAGCTTAAATAGTCCTATCTAGCCTTTATCTTTATAGAAGATATAAACGTCTAATTAGAAAGGAAGAGAAAGAATTATAAAAGTATTTAAGCCGTTTCTTATTATAAGGGTATTACTAACTTGTTATATAGTATATAGTTAATATACTTCGCTTATAGCCTTCTAAATTGCTTCAGCTCATATAATAATATTCAGCGATAGTAGTAAGTTATCTACTATTCATAGGTAGGCCCTAAAAACGAGTAGAGTAGATACTAGGCCGTCTAGGCCTACTAAGTCATTTATAGCCTTTATAGCCATTTAGAGGATATTATCTTAATGTAATATCCTTTGCAATTCGCTATAAAGTATTATAAAAGCTTGTTAGAAGAAGGTATAGTATCTCTCTACCTTCCTAATTAAGTTATAGGCCTTAATAAAGATCTCCTTAACTTGAATTCCTATAGATCTAGCGTACTATCTAAATTGCGTAGCTATAAAATTAGTACTTATATTATAAACTACTATATCTAGTAGTCTTTAATATAAATCGATCTAGTATAGCTTTAGTATATCTTATATATATCTAGTAGATATATTATCTAGGAATCTCGTAGCCTAAAAGCCTATAGCTAAATCGACTACTTATAGTATAGGCTTTATATTAATCTAAAGTACGTCTATAATAACCTTAAAATTGAAGTTATAGTTATTTTAAAGTAAGAACTTAAATCTACTAGGTGCCTTCTAGTTCTTCTAGTATTAGTAATAGTACTCTATTAGCTTCTAAATAGCCTTAGTATCTAGGTTATAGCTAGCTTGCTTTAAAATCTTAGAGAGTCTCTAAATCGATAGGTATTTAAAATGGCGATAGAGTTAATAAAGCTTACTATTAGTTAGATAATAGTAGGTAACTATCTATTCTAATTAGTTTAAAAGTATCTAGAGATGTCCCTATTTCTATATAACTAGGACTCTTAAATCGTCTTAAATTAGGACGTTTTTAAGGTTGTCTAGCCTAACCTTTAGCTTATCTATATTACTAATATAAAGCAAGAATAGAGTATTTGTTAGTAATATATAAAAGGTGATTAGTCTAAATAGAGTTAGGATATAGATTATACCTTTTAATATAGCTATGCCTTTACTAAACTTGATAGTATATTTTCCTGCTAAGTTATTATTTATTTTAAGATATAGAAATAGCTTTATTAGCATAATACATTAGCCTTTACCTGCTATAGAGACTCCTATTATACTACTATTAGGCATAATCCTATAGAAACGCTCTAATAAGTAGTAGTCCTTAAATGTGAATACTATCGATCTAAAGTAAAGTGATTTTAGAGGTGATTTTAAGAGTATCTTGCTAAGCGAAACGCCTACTCTTAGAGGTGATTTGCTAAGCGAAACGCTTATATTTAGCAGAATGCTTACTTCTAGCAAAACGCTTACTTCTAGCAAAACGCTTACTTCTAGCAAAATGCTAATTAGTAAAATGCTTACCTTTAATAGTTTGCTAAGCGAATTGCCTTTTATAAAAATAGGCGATTTAGGAAATTGAAGCAATTTAGATAGCGATTTAGATAGTGATTTAGATGATAATTCAGATGATAGTTTTAATATAGAATTGTAATATAAGACCGTCTTATATTACTTTCCTTCCTTAATAAAAATATTACTTCTTATAAGAGTATATAAGGTTGATTGATCTATAAGAATTGCTATAGCACTTAGGCTATTAATGCTACTATATTCTATAAGGAATTAGTTACTATAGACCTCTTCTTTATTATTATTATTATTACTATCATCTTTATTTCCTATATAGGCTCTATAGAGTCATTCTCTTGCGTTATTATTATTAGATTAGAAGCTATTAACGCCTTTAGCTTCTACTAGGAAGCTATTATATTTTATATACAAAGCATTAAAGTTATTTAACTTCTTCTTAAACTTTATAAATACTACATTTCTCTTATCCTTCAAGTGCTTTATAGACTAGTAGCCTTCTTTATAATATATATAATACTTCTTTTATAGTAACGATATCTATAGGCCTTGATTACTATTCTAAAAGCTAGAGCAACCTTGATAGCTACTATTGCCTCTTAGGAGACTGTAGAAAGTGCCTCTACTAGTATTAAAGGTCTAATCTATATAGAATTAATTAGATTTAGTCTTATTTTTAGAGATAAATTAGCGCTACTATCTATTCTTTATTACTTGCTTTCTTAATCTTCTCTCCTTTAATCATACCGCAATTACTAATCGCAATTAAGCATAAATACTATAGTAGATATCTATAAGAGTGAAGATATATATCTTATATTCTTTAATATTATTATAAGTAGTAATAACTTAGTCTTAAAGGGTATTTTCGCTCTAATAGTTAAAAGCTAGATATGCTTAGATTTTTGCTAATTGATTAAAGAGCATCTATAGATACTCTAGTATGTCTTTATTATCGCTAGCTAGCTCCTACATAATGCTTAGAAGCAATATATTATGCTATTCCGCTATATATTACTAGCGATTCTCTAGCGTCTCAAATTCCTCTTATATATACTTTATAAAAGAGCGAAAGTTTAACTACTTTCTAGTAAGAGTACTATAATAGAACTCTAATATATTATCTTTTAGTATAGTTAAGAAAGCTTAGTAATATAGATAAGAAGGAAAATTTATATTAATATAGTTCTTAAAGAAGATCTTAATCTTAAGGCTAAGTATATCATATACTCTACTATTATACTTCTACTTCTTATTATAATATAGCTTTAATAAGTTGATTATCTACTTTATAATAATCTTATCATTTAGTACTAGAGGTACTATGCTTCTATATTCTAAGTCTTCTTATTAGAAGGGAGGAAGAATTAGTAGTATGCCTTACTTAGAGTTATTATAATTGCTACTATTTCTAGTACTACTAGTATTTCTATAATTGCTATGATTACTATTACTTTTTAATTTGCTACGATTTAGAAACTCGTAGCATTTTAGGGAATAGAAAGCATATTAAGCTTAATCTTATCTAAATACTATAGCTAAATCCTCTTTATACTAGACTACTTTAAATTACAAGTTGATAAGATGAGATATCTTTACTTTATGCTTTATCTTGCTAGTAAATAATGCTTTAAGTCTTACTACCTCTTTAAGGTTCTTACCTCTTAGATTATTAATCTCTTATTAAAGAAAAAGGTTATCTTTATACGCCTTTCTAATTTGATTAATAATAATAGGCGTCACGTTAGACCTTTAAGAATTAGGCTTATTAAGCTTCTCTATATCGTTAGGCTTATTAAATCTCTCGTCCCCTTTAAGGATATCCTTCTATTAAGTATATAAATATCTTTAGACTTATTCTTAGACTACTATTAGAATGCCTAATCTATATAGAGGTTTCTTTATAGTTAGAGGTTTTAGTAATATCTATTAGAAAGGTTGATATAATAAGAGAGATATAGATATAAAGTTCTCTTTATACTTTAGATTAGTATAAGAGTAAAAATACGTACTCTTCTATATCTATATTACTACGTCTTCCTTAGTCTATTAATATCTCCTCTCTTTTATTAAGATGTCTACTAAAGCATCTTATATATCTCCTTCCTTACTTATAAAGACCTTATTCTTCTATAAGTTGCTTTATAAAGTTAGAACGTTATTCTTATTATAATTAATAAATGTTTCTACCTTCTATTCCTTAAAATAGGTTTAAAAGAACTTCTATAATGCCTTATCCTTCTATTGTTTTATTAAGTAGAAATATATATAATAGACGAGGAAGCTATTTAGTATAGCGTACTTAATATTATTAATATTAGAGATATCTATTAGTTATCCTTATATCTTCTTATCTACCTCGTAAGTATATTTTAGTAGAATCGGGATTATAATAGGTCAGCCTTAGCAAGGTTTTCTCTAGAGTAGCTAAGCTTTTAGACCTAGTATTAAAGCTTGTAAACAAATAGGAAGCATATTCCTAGAGCTTAAAGCTCTACCTTTTCCGCTATTATTAGTACTATTATTATCGCTTAATTTAACTATTATTTCTTTAAGTATTTCAGACCTAAAGGAGGTAAATTTAGGGTAGAAAATTTAAAGGTTTTTAGAAGAGAAGAAGAAGCTTATATAGCTTTAAAAGTATATTACTTCTTAATAAAACGTTCCTTTATTATAATTAGTTAGTCTAGGAATAGCTACTCTATCGTTTTAGTTAATTAGTCTAAAAGCTTATAAAGTAAGTTATTCTATATAGTAGACGTAGCTCTATTAACTAGTTAGTTAATATATAAGAGCTTTTAAACCTCTAGATAATAATATCTATAGACTTCTCTATACTTAGTTAGTTAAGGCTAGGAGAGTATATAGACGTTATTATTATAATTCTTTAGTATAAGAAATAGGTATGTCATTTTAGTTAGTTAGCCTAATGCTATTTTCTATCTCTTCTAGTTAAAACCTTACTACTTTATAGCTATCTCCTATAAGATAAACTACTAATTAGTATTAGTATTTTAGGTACTAGATAATTGATTACTTGTTATTATATAATAAGACTAATTTGGTATTTTAGTTAATATTACTTAGCATTCTAAGTAGAGGTTATAGGAGTGAAGAGGTTTTGTACTCTTCGCTGACTAAGCTACGCGATGTTATGTGACTAGATCACATGACCTATAATACCTCCAATACCCTATATCCTGACACTTTTAGACTATTATAACTATTTCTATAATATAAAGTGATTTTTAATACTAGGTTCTTAATACTATAACTTTATTAAACCTACTATTTTTAGCTACTAAGGATTCTAAATAGATTAAACTTTATAATATATAGAATCTAAATCTTATACTACCTTTGCCTTTAAGCTTATAGAAAGATCTTTCTATCTAAATATAAAAACTTAAGTCTAAATTACTAGCTAGATATATTTTAAGTAGTAAAGTTAGACTTTCTCTAGATAGCTAGTTAAATTAAATATGAAAATCCTTTTTTAAAGTTATTATATATTATATTAATAAGGACTAGGTCTTATAAGTAGAGCTGATTAGATTTAAATCTATTATAATCGAATATACTAGTTTCAATCTTACTAATATTATAAATAGTCTTATTACTAAATATAATCTAGCTAGGCATATATCTACTATTACTATAAATAATATAGATAATAATATTAGTATTATAGGAGTAATCACTTAATACTAGCTAGTAAGACTTGATCTAGAGTTATAGTAGTAATATATATAGAAAGAAGAGGTTATTCTTAACTATAGGCCTTAGAGGTTAAGCTTCTATAGTAGCTTAGTTATTACGTATTAAGGTTATATGACTATATATCCTAATACTAGCAAACTCTCTTTTATGCCTAGATTGCCTATTTGAGATAGGTAGTAAGTAAGATTCTTCTATATCTACTATTACTAGTATAATATAGATCTCGCCTTATAAAATTGTATAATATAAAGTATTACTAAAATCATATACCTGACACTTAGATAAGTAGTAGCTAATTATATTCCTAAAACGTAAAAATTTCTATCGGTATTTCTATAGTTGTACTAGTCGCTATAACTAATAAGCAACTAATAAGAAAGTATTCTTACAAGTACTTAGAATCTATAGCAAAAAGCTTATAAGATATGTTTTAGATTCGTCCTAATCAAGCCTAGCCTACGGCTCTATACTTAGGGCTCTACTTGTAGACATATAGTATACTTAGTATCTAGTATAGTATAAAGGCATTTAGAAATAGGGTTTTAAAGTAATTAGAAGGTTTAAATAGTTCTTAGAAGGTAGGCATAAACCCTAGCTTTAGGTAGAGGTCTACTTGTAAGAAGGAAAGCTTAATATGATCTACTAGGCCTAACTAAGGCTCTACTAATCTGTTTACCTTCTAGTAGATCTTTAAATTATTATAGTCAGATACTAGTTCTAATTTAAAGTTTAGAGTAAAGGTATAAGCTATAAGGCTAGAGCCTTAGTATTATAGCTCTAAATGAGGAAGCTCTACTAGTAGATTAAGATCGGAATCTAGGACTATTTAAGAGGATTTAGAAAGGTCTTCTACTAGTAGATTAAATTAAGAGTAGAACCTTTTATCTATTTACTTCTATATAGCGATCTTAGGCCTAGTCTACTTGTATTATTCCTTTTCTATAAGAATAGTAACAAGCTCCTTTATATAGACTCTATATCGTTATAATTAAGCCTGAAAATCGTTAATTATCTATCTTTTAGCAAGTTGAAATATATCTGCCTTCTATTTCTTAAAGTTATCTCTAAATGCTTTCTATAGCTTATTATCTACATATTATCTCATCTAGTATAAGGCTATATAATAGAGAATATAATTTGTGATCGCTTTTAGGTTAAGGCTATTATTTGAGATATTAATCTATTATTCCTAGGTTCTCTTATTAATAAGATTATTATATCGATATAGGATTAGGATTCTTGATACTATTCTTAAAGCTCTATAGACGTGTTTCGGAAAGGATTTAGTAGTATTAAGGCTCTACTAGTAGTCTGCTAAGCCTATGAAGGATTGCTAGCTTGTTATACTCCTAGAGAATATAAATACTTAATAGTTAAACAGGTTGCTCTAAGCTATAGGCGAAAATTGTAGCTAGAATTAGAAGGAGTTATACTACTTATAAAGGAGGTAGAGATTTGAAGTATTCTTATAGTTGCTTTAAAATGAAGAGATTTGAGCGTAGGTATAAACTATTACTTTAAGAGGTAATATAATGCTCGCTAGCGCTTAATTAAGAGGTACGAATCGTAGATCGGTTTAGTTCAATCTAGGTATTAAACGTGAATAAAAAAGAGTTAGAAGACTAGCAATTTAAAATAGAAGTAAAAAGAAGTTAGAAGATAGGCAATTTGCTAAAGTATATTATAAAGATTAGGATTATTTTATATAATAGATACTTCTTCCTAATAAGAATGCTAATAAAGTAAAGATATAGACTTGGAACTATAGGCTTGTTATTACTCTCCTTTAGCATAAAGGTATAAAAATGTTCTAGGCCTTTTTATATATAATACTACTTTCTTTACCTTTTAGGGATTGCCTTACTATTCTATAGTCATCTCTATAAGAAGAACTACTAATTAGTATTAGTATCATAAGGGTGATTATTTAATACTAGCTAATAAGATTTGATCTAAAGTTATAGTAGTAATATATATAAGAAGAAGAGGTTATCTCTAACTATAAGCCTTAGAGGTTAAGCCTCTACAGCAGCTTAGTCATCACGCGCTAAGGTCATGTGACCACATATCCCGACAAATAATCTTATATTAATATAATATATTAATAGTATCTTAGCTATAATATTTAATAATAATCAATTTAAAGGTAGTAAAATCTAATATCTTCTTTATATAGCCTATATTATCTAATTAGCTCTATAGGCTCTTTTTAGGAAAATCCGAATTTGATCTATAAATAAAGAATTTATTTGAAATTAGAAGGAAGAATAATAGATAAGAGAATTAAGTAAATTAGCTATAAATAGTATAGTTAAATAGAATATCCTATTAGTTCTTATAAAAGTAAATTTACTTTAATCTTTTATACTAATTATTA
>QGMI01001057.1:0-13254 GCA_007821535.1 Lachnellula occidentalis | reverse complement strand
CATCTTACTAGTCAGTTATCAATTTCGTCTTTAACTGCCTCTAACTATATAATTATATAATTATAGATTATAATTATACCTAGCAAGTTACCCTACTACTAGTTAGTAATAGGAAAGGGAGCATAAGGGATATTATATTATATTATATCTAATAATAATACTAATCTTATATATATCTACTAGTTAGTATTCTTAGTAAGGATTAATCTCTACTTAGAGTTAATACCTATAGTTATTACTAACCTTAATAATCAAACTATTAAGCCTACTTATATATCTTAGCTTAATACTTATCCTTCTAATATATACTAATATTATCCTAATAAAAGCAGTATTACTATTACTAGTACTAGGACTACCTTAATACTAATATCTTAGATATATATTCATACCTAGAATATAGCTAGTATTAAGACCTTTAGTATATAGCTTAAGCTAGAGTATAGGCTATATTATTATTTTAGATAATATCTTTTTAATAAGTATATTATTCTATTCTAGATCTAAAGGGCTAGTTTAGTATACTACTTAGAACTATCTATATTAGGCTATATTAGAATAGTATACCTAGAAAGTAGATAATATCCTCTAGTTAATATTAGTACTACTATAATAACTATAAGAGAGAAATAGGTTAGATTACCTTATTATAATATTAGTTTACTAAGGTAAATCTAGAAGGGTAATATAGTAGTTTCTATTATTAGGGGGTAGGCAAGTAAGAAGATAGTTATAATTATAAGCTCAAGCTCTTCTAATACTCTTAAATAAAATAGTAGATATCTGACTAGTACTTAGGTTAATAGAAAGAGTTATAGAAGAGATAGAAGTTAATAAAGTTAATATAGAGGCTCTAGTAGTAGGTTAATAAGGTAAATTAAAACGAAGTTGAAGGCTTAGAGAAACGCAAATAGGAGCACTTATAGGTATTCTAAATCTACTACTTATAATCTAATAAGTACTTTATATATAGATTAATAGAGAGAGTTATAAAAGAGATAGAGGTTAAGAGAATTATAGAAGAGATAGAAGTTAAGAGAGTTGAAGTAGAGGCCCTAGTATTGCTTTAATAAGGCGAATTAAGTCTAAGATAAAAAAACGTAAGTAGGAGCTCTTATAGTAGTCTAAATCTACTACTTATAATCTGATAAGTGCTTTGTATTTAGATTAATAGAGAGAGTTATAAAAGAGTTAAAGGTTAAGAGAGTTGAAGTAGAAGCCTTAGTATTATTTTGATAAAGTGAATTAAATCAAATGTGAACTTAGTAGTTAGAAGTAATTAGGGGATAGTAGACAGGTTTAAACTATAGTAGTAATATATTAAGTCTACTAGAAAGGAATCCCTTTATATATTAAAATGTAGTAAATAAGATATAATATTATAGATATATTTTGCTTAAGCTAATATTTATAGTAGAAGAGTAAGCAAATAAATGTATATAGAATATTTCGTAATATATTAAATAACTTACTTAATTATCTTAAGGATATAAAAAGCTCTTAATTAATTTATTCCTATTAAGTAGCCTAGAACTTATATCTATAGGAGAAGAAAAATAATGCTATAGTATAGATATTCCTAGATTTGATTTATTAATACTATAAAGTTATATACAAGTTTAGAAAGTTAAATTAGCTACTCTTATATTATTTATATATCGATTTTCTTGTTTTATTTATATAGAATAATAGTAAGTATAAGTGTGATAGTAGATTTCGTATTTAAATAGATATATATCTATAAAGATATATATGTCTTCCTCTATAAAAAGTCTATAAAGCTAAGAAGAGGGCGATATTTGATTATTCTAGCCTTCTACCTTTATCTTAGTTTATAAATATTCCCCCCTCTTAGTTTATTAAAGCTATTAGATATGGTTAATATTTTTATATTAAAGTTTATAGTAACAACCTGCTATTTATAGCTATCTAACTAATATATATTACCCCTCCTTTTACCTTACTAAAATAGGGTTATTAAGGCAGTAGAGATTAGAATATAAATTACTTAAGTAATCTCTAGCTAGTTTTAGGTTTTATAGATTAATAAAGATAGAAAAGGATAGTCTTTAATTGCTATTTTATATCTAGTTAGTTTTAGGTTATATAGATTAATAAAGATAGAAAAGGATAATCTTTAATTACTATTTTATATCTAATATGTTTCTATAGTACTATCCTTACCTAATACTATTATTTTATTATTTTAGTTAATAAATCATTTTAGTTAATAGAATAGTTTAATTAATAAATTATTTAGCTGATAAATTCTTTCCTATCAAGTATAATATACTTATTACTATATATTAAGTTTATACTACTAGTCGTCTATATAAGTATATAAGTTAAGTTTATAATTGATATATTAGAAGATCTACTTGTACTCTTCTATATTAGTATCTACTCTAAGTTGGTACTCTAAGTTAGTAATAAGGCCCTTTAAATATATTAATATATTTATTCCTATAGTAGAATATTAGTAGGTTTCTATAGCCTAGATCTAAAAGGGTAGGTTTAAGAGTAAGGATTCGAATAGGAGCGATTTAGGTACTAGAAGCATATAAAGGCATATTATAAACCTAGTAAACTAATTAGAAGCGTGTGAAAGTAAGAAAAGAGACTATATATATTATTAGATAAGCCTTTAATTTATGCTATTAAGGCCCTATATTCGGAGTAAGATAAACCTCTTATATATGCTATTATGCTTCTCTTATTTAATATCTCTAATTTTATAGCATTCCTATTATTGATAGATCCTAACCTTCTTCTATTTACTAAGCAAGTAGAAGCTATATAGGTATTATCTAGTATAATAGATTTTATTATATCTACTGAATGAATTACCTAATATAATAATAAAAGTTACTATTAAATAGAAATATTACTTATATAGTAGAACTTTAATAGGTCTATAGCCTAGATTTAGAAAGGTAGGATTGAAAAGGAGGGTTTTAAATAAAGCGGTTTTAGATAAGGTAGTTTTAGATAAAGTAGTTTTAAGAAAGGTAGTTTTATGAAAGGTAGTTTTAAAAAGGGGGGTTTTGAAAAAGGTAGTTTTTAAAAAGGGGGGTTTTAAAAAGGGGGGTTTTAAAAAGGGGGGTTTTGAAAATAGAGGTTGAAAATAAAGGTAGGCTTTTAGGTAGAATGCTAGTAGGCATACCTTACAACCCTATATTCTATGTAGTTTCTAGTTATAAATCTAAGATAGATAATCTAAAAATAAGCTAGATATATACTCTATATAGCTACTTTGAAAATTTCCCATTTATTAGTAGGTTTCAAGATTAGCTTAATGTAAAGGTCTTTATTCCTTAACCTTAGGAAGCTAGGGATATAGTCTGAATATTATATATAATTTGATTTTTAGTCTTTAGTAATTATCAGATATACCTAATAGTTAATATAAGTAATAATAGTAAATATTACTATAAATGAATTGTTTCCTAATAGTAACTATTTACTAATTATTATAACTTATAGTATATAATTGCTAGAGTGAGATCTAACTACCTTAAGATAATAGCTAGCATTTAAAGTTGAAGTTAAAGTCATTTATATCCTAGGATTAGTAAGTCTCTTCTTAGGGAACTATTATAGATGTTTAGTATATTATGCCAATTAGGTACTTTATTTATAGGATTCTATAGTCTAAACCCTATTCTAAATAGACTTAGTAGTTCTTACTCTTATACCCTATCTATATACTACTTATTCCTTAACTTAAGAATTTTGAATACTATATAAGTTATTAGATAGGCCTTTAATTCTTTTATTTAGATTTAGATAAGAAGAAGAGGATAAAGAAGGCTATATACTAAGGCTATAGAAGAACGAGTTAAGGCCTAAATGAAATTACTATCTATAAAGGCGTAGTTCTATATTAATCTATTCTAACTAATAGATAAAGTAAATAGGATCTCTATAATTAATATTTTATTATAAGGGTCAATTATATTTTTCTCCTAATAATAATGATTTCTTAATAGTAATATTATTTAACTAAGTAATTCTATTAGGAAGTCTAGATTATCTATAATAACTTACTTCTAAATTATACTCTTATATTATCCCCTTTAGTCCTATATCTATTCTTGCTCTCTTTACTTTTCCTTATATCTTACTACTTCTCTCTTTAGAATAGTAAGCTTATTTAAAGCTTAAAGATATTAATATATACTTATATATCAAAATATATTATAAACTTGAAAATTACTTCCTCTAATTACTAGATAAAAGCTTAACTTTTTAGGGTTTAGATACGGCCTAATATAAAGTAATTAGCCGATTACTACTATTCTGATTAAATTTGAAATTATGATACCTACTTAGCTTATAACTTAGATCTATTTAAAAAAAAAAGTTAGAGCATTACTTTTATATTCTTATAATACTATCTTCAAGTAATAAAAGAATAAATACTATCTTTAAGTAATAAAAGAATGAAGGTCTAATAGCTTTAATATCCTTAGAAAGCTATCTCCTAGTAACAAATAAATGAACTAGTAGAATAATTCTTTGATAGTAATACTAAACTAACTAAATGGATTTATTAACTAATAGAATAATAAAAGTAATATCACGAAAAACATTATTGCTAAAAACACTTATACTATCTTACTCTATCTTAGGATATTCTTGACATTTAGATAGTTAAGAAGGTTTTAAATATTATATGTTTTAAGGTCCTTTAGAGATTTAATATAAAGATAGATACATTTTATCTCTAGTAGGTAGAAAAGCATTTAAGCAAAAAGTACTAGTAGGCTAATTACTACTATTCCGATCGAATTTAAGATTATAATCTCTACTTGGCTTATAATAAGTATGACCTTTTATATAGACTTCTCTAATTACTTTATAGTACTAGCTAGCCGGCCTTAGTTATAAGCTATATCAATACTAGATCTATTAAAAAATAAGAGTTAGAGTATTACTTTAATATCCCTAAGATACTATCTTTAAGCGATAAAAGAACGAATAGGTAGAATAATTCCTTAATAGTAATACTATACTAAATAGATTTACTAACTAATATAATTATATAATATTTATCCCTCCCTCCTTATCTATAAAAATTCGCCTATCTAAAACGGTTTATTTTATTCGGTAGACTAGATTTTAGATAGAGAAGGTTATACTTAATTTGTTTTAAAGATACTCTTTTACCTTATTTTGCTATAAGTTCTTAATATAGGTAAGATCAAGCCTATTTATTAGTTATTCCTCTATTTACTCTAGAGTAGGAATTTTAGATATTATATAATTAGTTAGATAGCTCTTAGAATTGTTAATCTAGATAAGAATAATGTCTTAAAAGAAGCCTATATAATAATAAGTAATATTCCTACTCTAGAGCTAACGTATAACCCTAATAAACTTACTTTCCTTATAAGCCTAGTTCTATATAGATCTCTTCTAAACATATAATAGAATAAATAAGTTATATTCAAATCGAAGTTATATAGTTTAATAGTAATTATTTCATAATAGTAATATTCTACTAATATAGTAAATGCTTCCTACTAAGTTAATATTATCTATAAAAGATACGTCTACTTATAACCTAATATACTTAAGTAGATTCCTTTACCTACTCCTTATCCTCCTTTACAACTATAGCCTTCTTCTTTATAACCCTTTTCTTCTTCTAAGTAGATATCTCTACTTTAACTATAAGTTATAAGAAATATATTATTAAATAGGTAGATATATAAGTACTTACTCTTACTAGTACTACGCTTAGTTAGAGTCTTTAGTCTTATACCTTCTATAAAGCTACTATTCTCTCTAATTACTACTATCTCCTTCTTAGTAGTAGCCTACTAATAGCTTATAGCTCGCTTAATACGACTAGCTAGATTGATCTCTTTATAGTCTAGGATACGATCTCCTCTAAACTACTTTAAGGCTTATAGTAGGGAGTAATAAGTAAAAGGAAGGCCCTAATAAATTAGAGTATTAGCTAGTAGATTTAAGATTCTAATCTCTACTTAGCTTCTAACTTCTAGCTAAATTTAGTAAAGATAAGTGCTTTTTAGTTTAGTACCTTTATAGATATAAGTACATTTTAGATTATACTACTTATAGTTAGCTGAGGATTACTATTCTAATTTAATTTAAGATTAATATCCCTACTTTACTTATAACTATAAACTAGATTAAGATAATTAGTAGGTACTTCTTACTTAAAGGTTACTACTTAGACTAGGCGATCTATAATATTAGATCTAGAATATCAAGTAAGATAATAATGTTTAACCTACTCCCTATTTTTAAACTTACCTATTTTCAAACCTACCTATTTTCAAACCTACTTATATTTAAACTACCTTATCAAACTACCTTATCAAACTGCCTTTTATTAAACTGCCTTTTATCAAACTGCCTTTTATTAAACTGCCTTTTATTAAACTACCTTTTATTAAACCTGCCTATTTTAGACTAGCCTATTTAGACTTGCCTATTTCAAATTTGCTTATCTTAAACCTATTAATACTTAATTTATTAAATTATACTATTATATACTTCTATTTATAAAATAATTTAATATAATATACGTGAGAAAACGATAGCCTACTACTAAAAGCAGGTAATTCTTAACTCTTAAGATTTACTAGAAAGCGAAAACGATTATATACTACCTATCTTACTATAAGAGGGAGCTCTAATTTAAACCCTAAGTACGCCCCTTATATTACTTCTAGAGTATGCTCCTACCTTACTTATTCTAGTTTCTTAGCTATAAGATTCCTAATTTTTACTATAGCCTATAGTTCTCTTTAAAAGTACTTCTCTAGCCTCTTCTTAGATACTAAATAAGATAGATAGGATATATATACTACTAATTATATAGGACCCTATTCGAATACTGCTATATATTACCCCTATTTGAGAACTACTATAAATTACCTAGTTTGGTTTAATAATAGCTTCTCTTATATAATTAGGTTATTTATTTCTAGGTATAATAGTATATTTGCTATCCTCCCCTCTAGTATAATAGCCTTATCTATCTTAAGCTATAATAGTAGATTTGACTCCTTCCCTTCTCTCTTAATCGCCTTATCTATCTTAAGCTATAACTATAGATCTAATCCTTTCCTTCTCTCTTTAATTACCTTATCTATCTTAAGATATAACTATAGATTTGACTCCTTCTCCCCCTTAATCGCCTTATCTATCTTAAGCTATAACTATAGATTTGATCCCTTCCTCTAGCTAACTAGCCTATCTTAATAAAGTAATAAGTATAACTATACCTCTAGCTAGTACCTTATATATACTAAGGAAATAGTAGGATATCCTTATAATACTAAGTAATAATATTTATATTAAAATATATCTAGATTTCAATCTTGCTCTAACTTTAAGTAGAAAGAGGAACGGCTTTACTAGAAGCTAAATCTAATATATAAAGGATACTTATCTTATACCTATAAGTAGTAGATATAGGATAATAAGAGAGGAATTCCTAAAGTTTAGATAAGAACTATTTTAGTAATAAGTATGTGAATTACTAGCTTATAGGTATATTTCTCTAGATTACCCTCCTACTACTAAATCAGACTAATAAGGATATAAGGCTAGCTATTAATAGTATAAAAGGATATATCGAAAATATAAGAGTATTAGATAATAAAGGTTTATTAGTAATTATAAGATCTAAAGACTTAGAAGGCAATACTAGAATAGAATCATACTAGAATATAATTATAAGTAAGTTAAAGAATGAAGTTAGTATCTTTATAAAGTAAATATACTACTAATATGATAAAGTATTTATATATCTATTACCTAAATCTATATTAATACTACTCGTCTAACTATAAAAATATATCTAATTTAAACTCTAATATAGTATCTAATATAACGTTCCTAGTATTCCTTCTATTTTAGTATAATGTGTAAATAGCTTCTTAGAAATTAATAATATCCTAGATAACTATACCTAAACTTGAGCTACTAGAGTAATAGTTAGCCTTACTAGGGTTATATCTTAGAAGCTATATATTAGTTCTTAGATATATTAGATATACTAATATAAGGAATTCTATAAATACTATAAGGTCTAAGTACTTACTATAGATATCTTTAGGATCTATTTTAGTATACTTAAAGAGGAGAATCAAGCTAATACTAATAAGGATATAAGGTAGTATATCCTCTAGGAAATCCTTAATATGAAGGTAGATGATTATATTATAATAATATAATAGATATATTAGTAGGGGCTAGTTGCTACTATTATGTATAGTAGTAGGATATATCTTAAGAATAGGAGCAAGCTTAATATCTCTAGTAACTACGACCTAGGTAATACCTCTCCTCTTTACTACTAGTTGTAGACTTGAACTACTAAAAGAAATAGATACTAATAAGTACTTCAATAAGAGTAAAGTAGATTTTAATACTCTAGAGAAGCCTATAGTAGATCCTAATAGACTAAGTCAGATATTATTATCAGTTATTAAAGTGCTAGGTTTAATCTTTACTATTATGCCCTAGGCCTTCTTTAATATCCTAACTACTTAAGATACTATAATAGTATATGCCTTTACTAACTAGAGTCTTGCCTTATTAGCTTATAGGAGATTACTTTCTTTTATAATCTATTATATAATATCAATTATAATCTCTAGATACTATTCAAGAGTTATATAGCTGCTTTTCATCTTATTATATATAGAAAAAATGGATATTATAATAGCGTTTTGATATACTACTATTATGCAAGACCTTAGTCTAATAACTTTAAGGATAAGTTTCTTAAGAGAACCTTATAAGTTTAAATAGTCTCTAGAGGCATTATCCTAAGTAGAGAAATCGTAATAACTAGGAGTATTTAACTAAGAATAGATTATATCCTTACTAGAATCATAAAGGAATAGTATAAATAGTAGCGAAATTAGGCTTAGAGGAGATAGGGCTATAGTATTAATAAGTAGTATTTTAGACTATTACTCCTCCCTTTTAAGATAGAATAACTATTAGTAAGCTTAAGTAAAAGAAATAGGTATAAAGAACTAATAAGCCTACTAACCTAGTAATATAATATATAAAAGATAATTAGAAGCTAGAAGTTAATCTAAGGTAGTAATATAAGATATAATCTAGGTATAGGTTAAGGAAGATAAAAGATAAATATTACTTAAAAGATAAACGTATATAGGATACTAGTTAATATACTATACTATATTAGGTAATCAAATGTAATAGTATCTATTATAGGAGGGTATATAAGAAGAAGGTTATAAGAATAGAAGAAGGTAGTTATAAGAGAGAATTATAAGGGAGGTTTATTAAAGAAGGTTATAGAAGAGGTTTATAAGGTTAATTATATACTTAGTAGGTAGGTGAATTTACTTTAATACTATATTCCTATTCTATATATACTAATAAGTCTATATTCCTATACTATTTATCTAACTCGTCTTTATTAGTAGTCTAATATGACCTTCTCTACTTATTATACTAATTTTAATTAGTAGGCTCCTTAAAAGATTTACCCTAATATACTACTAAAGTAAAACAAATATTATTTAATTTATATTATACTTATATATCATACCTTTACCTTTATAAATTAACCTTTCTATATCTAACTAGAAACTTCATAAGTATAAGTTTATATAAAGGTACTAGAAAGCTTCTAGCTATAGAATTGCTATTAAGTATATTATAATATATATAAGAATAGTCCTAGTCTATATACTAATTGTGACCTAAGAAGATATAGATCAAGAGATATTAGAGGCTAGAATAAGTTTAAAGATAGCTATTAATTAAGGTAAGTCTTTAATTTTTATAGTTAGGAATTCTACTAATACTTAATAAAGACCTAGATAAAGAGAAGGTAGAAGATATAGAAACTAAGTTGCTTAGCTACTTGATAGAAGGTATATTATATATTATATAATAGTTTATAATATAGCTAAATGCTAATAATATATTAGGCTATATAAAGGTAGACTTCCTAGTAATAATAGAAGTATTAAATAGGAAGCAATTATTTGACTAATATTATATAATAGAAAAGCTTCTAAGTCTAGACCTCTTCTATATTAATATCGAGTTATACTAGTATCTACTATAATATCTCAAGGACCTAGTAAAGTAATATGAAACTATCTCTCTAATAATACTTAATTATAAGGAATACCTACTACACCTAAGTACGCTTATATTACTAATATACCTAGCTTAAAATAAGATATATAGTATAATTAGCAAGAAGTTTAATATTAAAGTAAGCCTAGAGATATACGAAATAGGCTAGGTAATAAAGAGAAAGAGTATAGCTCTAGGGCTAGTCTACTTTAAGATTACTAATTAAGCGACATTCTAAAATGCTATTACTATTATGCATAATACTAGCATTAATTAGGGTAGGGAATATAAGATAACTATACTCTTATAGATTCCTATTCTAAGAGACCTAGTTATTAAATATACTATAAGCAGAAAAGTAATAACTATAATACTATAGGTTAGAACTAAAACTATAGCTCTAGTAGATACTCTAATAATAATTAGATTATAAGTAGATATATCTAGAATTACTAACTTAGTATAAAAGTTATAGAAGGCTACTTTAGATACTACAATTAGTAGTAATATACCTACTAATCTAATAGCTAGTAGCAAGATAGTAGTCACGCTAGTACTTATTATATCGATACCTGCTCTATTAACTCTAGCTCCCTTAATACTTACATTAGTAGGGAAGGGCCTACTAGATAGCTAGGAAAATTTATATAGTATAATATCTAATTTCGAGCTACTATCTAATCTAATATATCTAGACTATAAACCTAGTATAACCTAGGAGGACTTTAATATGCTATTAAAGGTGTATTATAAGAAGGTAGTAGATATTACTAAGCTTAAGTAAGTTATATAAGCTAATAGATTATAGTATAGGGATAGACTCTAATTAGGCTATAATAGAATAAATATAGAACTTGATAACTCTTTATATATATATCTATCCCTTAATAGATAGAAAGAAACCTATTAAATGTTTTATTATAAATAGGAAGTTAGGAAGCTAAAGTACCTTATAGAAATACGAGACTTTAGTTATAAACTTCTGCTTATATAAGTATATATAGTCATATAAGCCTTAGAGCAATTCTATAGAGACCTAGGAGGTGCGATTATTAGCTATATTATAGGGATCAAGAAAACTATAATTATATTAGCGATATACTATATATAATATACGATTAATAAAATGTAGTACTATATTAGTATAAACTTTAATAAGTATTATAATAAAGAGGATAGTTAAGATAGCTTAGTATGCCCTTTGAATACTAAGATATATTATATGTTCAGGTTTAACTACCTTTATATAAAGATATTACCTACTTATTTTATTAAATAGAAGATAGGTACTACTATTACTATAGTTCTATTAAGACTACTTGATATCTAGAAGGAGGAAGCCCTTATATATTAGCTACTAGAAGGTATATATAGTAAGCTAGTACTAGTGCAGGTACTTATTGCATATAGGGATATAAAAGCAAAAGATAGTATAATACTAATACCTATTAAGGAAAAGGCCTTAACTAGAGAAAATCTTACCCCTCTTAATACTAATAAGATAAAGCTATATTACTATAGACCTTAGATTAAAAATAGGACCGTTTTTATTATAACAACCTTAAAATCTATATTAACCTACTTTTTAGATAAGTTTATAGATAATAATAAATACTAGGTATTTATATATAAGATAAAAATAGGTATAACTAAAACTAAAGAGGCAAAGTATAAGATATACCTTAAAACCTTAATCTTAATATTTTACTAAGATAAGTACTACTTTAAGAGAAACGAAATCTTAAGTATGATTATAGTATACTATACACTTAAAGCCCTAATCAAAAGAGGCTAGGGTCAACTACTAAACTAGTATATTATAATAGGCTAGCTAAGTAGTATAGTAATAATAACTAGGCCTTCTAATATTACTAAGATTATTAATATTATAAAGTATCTAAAATAGAAAAACTACGAAGTTCTATAATACTAGATAAATAGCAAATACAAGAAGCTTAATATTAATTAGACTATAATAATTAGTAGCAAGAAACCTATAATAGAGAAGTTAATAATATTAGATACGAGTATATAATAAATTTGCCCCCTCCTTGCCTATATTATAATTAGATTTATTATAAATAGTAACTTCCTTAGCGAAAAGGTTATTACTATCCTAATTAATAACTATAAGGTATTAATATATGATAATAGCCCTATATAGACAGGAAAGCTAGCTAGAATTCAAGAAAATAATAATACTAAGTTTATATAGTATTATCTTAATTCGAAGACTATTTATATAAAACGTATTAGTAACTTAAAGAACTATAAAGAGCTAAAGAGAGATAATCTAAGGTTATACTACTAGAAGCGCCTATATTCTTCCTTCCTATATCTAATAAGACTATATAAAGTAGATAGTAACTCTCTTAAGCTAATTATAATAAAATAGTAAAAGATAATAAATAAAGGCATATAGGTATAGAAAATAGATTCTAATCCCTATTTCTATAATCTAGATACTATTATAGCATTATTAGTAAAACTTAAGTATATTAGAGAATCTATTAAGAAACAGGAGGATAAAGAAGATATAATAGGTATACTATATTACTAAATCTTTAGTTTCTAGTTTTATATAGGTACTTATATTATCTACCTTATAAGTTAGAATCTATCTGCTTATTCCTAATATATCTAATATAGAATTAGTATATAAAGTATAAGTTAGATATCCTAGTAGCTAACTTGATCTTTATATATAAGTTATTACTATAAATGAAAATAACTGCCAAGCTAAATAGGTTTAAGTACAACCTTAATAAAGGTAAGAATAAGAAATAATATATAGTATAATATATTATTAGTACGACTAGTACTTTTGCCGTTAGTTTGATATTAGTAGAAGCCGTTTTAGTAATACTATTAGAACTAGACTTCTAACTAAGTATAATAGTATAGTCCTTTATATGCTATTGCTATTAAGGTAATAAGAATGCCTACGTGTTTTCTATACTATTAATAGCGATAGATAGTACTATAGAAACCTGTATTTAAGATATTAATAGATAGTAGAAGCAATTTAGAGATATAGCTAAATAGTATAAATTATAAGAGAATGAATATATAGTACTTTTAAAAGAACTTAACCTATAGGTAGTAAAAGAGAAAAAAGATAGAGACTTAGCTTATTATTAATAA
>QGMI01001056.1:0-13339 GCA_007821535.1 Lachnellula occidentalis | reverse complement strand
CACGCCACGCCATTGTGTACTGATTTTCATTTCATACTCCATAAATAAACCATACCATCGACCTACCTACAACCAAACCTAGGTACCTACCTATTCACCCCATTCCTTCGCACAGAGAATAGATAAGATACCCAATTACCCACCTACGGGCAGGTGCTGTGCTTTTCTATGCTATTATTACAATAAAGTAAAGTTTTTTATTTCAGACAAGGAGAACAAGGGAGTTGGGTTGTGTTGGGTTGGGGTTTCTTTTTCGAAGGCATAAATAAGATTCATGCGGCGTAGAGTGCTTCGGCTAGGTAGATGACACCGAAGACTAGGAAGGCTATTGCGCCGCCTAATGTGACTGTTTTGATTTTTAGTTGAGCCACACCTTATAATTGGGATATTGTAGGCAAACGCAAAGGGAGCGGAGAAGAAACAGGCAAGGCAACATACCAACTCTCAAACTAACTCTCCCAGCAATAGCCCGTCCCCCGATAACAGCCACACCGGTACAGACAGCATGCCCACTCACAGCACCGCCCGTAACCCACCAGTAATCCGCGCCCGCAGCCATAGCAATAGTGGCAATCTGACTACGATCACCCCACTCGCCCAGAAAGGTCATGACGAATGTCTGTACCCACGCCGGACTGAGCAGTAGGCTAAACAAATTGGTCAAACCCGACACAGCACTCTTGAAGTTTGATGGTTTTGGCGAGAGAGAACGCTCAGGAGACGAAGAAGGGGATCGAGGAGGAGAAGGAAGACGGGACCCAGAGCGTGATTTCCGCGTACTAGGTTTTCGTCCTAGTCCCATTTCCAAAGCGTAAGGAGAGATGGACGAGCGTCTACGGTTTTGCTTGCGCGCTTCGTGTTCCTTTTCTTCGAGCTCCATCTCAACTTCCTGCATTTCTGCGCCTACGCCCTCGTCCTTGTTCATTGCTAACCCCTCCTTCAGCATCTTGCCGCCAAAGACGAGAAATAGTCCTGCGGCGAGGAAGTGTGTGAAGCGTTCGGGAATTAGGGTCGGGACTGCGTGGCCGAGAACGGCGGAAAGGACGGTCATGACGAGAAGGGCGGAAAAGGCTGCGCTGAAGACGAGGAGACGGTCATGTTTCATGGCCATGAGTGCTGCTATCAGAAACGTCTTGTCGCCAATTTCGGAAAAGAGGATCATGGTTAGGGAGAGAACGTAGGAATGTAGCGGTTGGATAATCCCTTCATTGCCCTCTTCTTCTATGGCAAATTTGGAGGGGTCTTTGGCTGAACCGGTATTAACGTCGAGGTGGTTCTTGTCTGCGGAGCCGGGGATTGGATTTGGAAGCTTATTGGTCTTGTCCGGGAGGTCTTTTGGTTTCTGTATTATAAATTAGCACACATCCAGGAAAATTTTGAATCACCCTACCTCGATTCCTGCTAAACCCTCTGCTGTAGTGTCGTGATCACTATCACCACCATCCTTGCTCTTACTCTTGTCTTTCTCCTTTTCTTTCTCCTTTTCCTTTCCCTGCTCCACCTTGGTCTGCTCACTATGGGGTAGTGGAGGCGCTGTCTTTGGAGAATCCGGCGTCTTCTCTACCTTCTCGCCTGTCTGACCTTCTTGTGCTTTCCGCGCCTTATCCTTCTCGCTCACACCACCTTCTGTGCCAGTGGTTCCAGTTTTTGGTACCGCTCGATTGTGGTCATCCATCACACCGTCATTGGCAAGCGGTATCTTGGTGCCATCAGGCCCGACCTTTGTGGATTCCTTCTTGGGGTCCTTCTTTGCATCCACAACTAATTCGGCGTCTTCTTTTTTCGTTGCAGGCTTGTCAGAATCTGGTTTCTTTGAATCTTTCTCGCTGCCAACCCAAGGGCCAGCGTGCGGCTTTCCATCTTTTCCATCTACTGGCGCATCTTTCGTTCCTATCTCGAATTTCGGTTTTGTATTTAGGTCGACTATTGGTGCTTCGGTGTCTACTTTGGAGGAATCCTTGGCGGCGGTGTTTTTGGTATGAGTCGATTGGACGGAGCTGTCCTGGGCGGCGACAGTGAGCGCCGAGACCAGCGAGGGGAGAAGAAGAAGGAGCAGAGGTGAGGGACGTCTTCTGAACTTCATTGTCGTGTAAATATTATGTAAAGCTTCGAGAAAGAGAAGAAAGAGACGCGGAGGAGGCTTGAGAGAATTGTACTGTAGATCGAAGGAAGGTTTGTGGGGAAACCTTGCCTTAGGGGTAAGGGGTCGATGACGGCGCCTTGTTGGGAGTGATGGATGTTGAGTGGTTCGGACGAGACTATAGTAAGATGAATGGCACAATACTAACGTTACAAACACAAAGAGGTGGGAAGGAGTGTCGAGAAGGTGGACTGCATTGGTAAAGTGTTGCAAGGTGAAGTGAAGTGGCTTATGATGGATGGATGGTGAAAAGGGACGACGGTAGATCTGGCTGCAGGTGGGCTGGGCTAGGTTGTGACTTTTCGCTAGGGTAAGCTGAGCTGAGTGTAGTGTATGCCACTGTATGGAGCCGTTTGGAGCCGTAGTGTGAGGGCCGCGCCTTCTTTTTTAGATGCGGAGTATATTACTACTGTACTAGACGAGTAAGGATAGAGACAAGGGAATAAGACGGCCACACGGCGTTGGCGTCGACGTCGTTGCAGAAGAATTGCGCGGCGAGAACCAATTGATGCGCCCCTGACTGTTGTTGTTCTACTCGTAACTCGTATACTGGTACAGTACAGACAGCATTTGGGACGATACACAAAGAGGATTGAGACCTGTACAAGTGTAGGTTGGGTTAGTTTAGGTTACATTACATGATATATACTCCGACTCCTAGTCCTACCTATGTACTCTACTCAAAATCCTCCTCGTATTAGAAGAATTAGAGGAACCACATACCATAAGGTAATAACAACTTTATATACACACATCCCCCTATTGTGCTGTACAAGTGCGTAGGTAGACACGTAATATAAGACGACTAAAGTGCAATAATGCTTGCTCAAAATCCTAATAATCTGGACTGCGCCCCCCTGAAGATCAATCAATGCGGAGGGCCAGGCTCCTGGCTGGCATTGGCGTTGTACGGCACGCCGAAGCGTGATGGCACTAGACTGCAACTGCCATCCCGAACAACAATCTGAAGAAGCCGTCGCGTCCCTCACAACGACAGGCGCATCAACCACCCACCCCCACCATACACCCTTCTCCATTCAAAGGGCATACAGCTCCAATTGACTGCATAATGACGGGGCGAACGTCTACAAAGCGGAATAAAGCTGAATCATCCTCCACAAGTCGCCCATCGCCAAGCCCACGCACGACCCGAACAACACGAAGCCAGAGCAAAGACCTCGGAGAGAGCGATGGCGAATTAAAGAGACAAAGCAGAAGAGGGAGAAGCACACGCGCCAGCAGTGAGGATAGCGCGAGCAGCGCTGCGAGCAGGACAAGCAAGGCGTCGAGCAGAGGTGGTCGCACAAGGAAAGCTACACGCGGCGCTGTCGCTGTCAACAGAGGTTAGAGCATCACGAAAAAATATTAACTAGACAATTTGACTGATGGTACGGCAGACTTATCCATCGTTGCTGAAGATAGAGAGGAAATTGAGGAGGAGGAGGAGGAGGAGGAGGACGAAGATGACAAAGCCGACGACCTCGAACCAAACAAGGCGCAACGCTCACCCGGTGCAATGTCTAGCATGTCAGGAACGACAGCCATCACATCGCAATCCGCCATTACATCTCACTCAGCTAGGGCAATGGCGGAATTGGACCCCCCCAAATGGCTAAAATACTCCCAGATCTGCTGTGGAGCTCTGTTGACATTCTGGATTTGCTTGCACCAGCTGATACAACACATGAAACTGTTGCCAACGCTGTAAATGAGTTGAAAGATCCAGGATCTAGGCAAGCGAAAAATCTAAAATACCGGGAGGCCAGATTCAAGCCGAGCAGAGAGCAGTACGGGACTGCGAATGCTTATATCACATCTTCTTTCGTGTTGCGGAAATTACTGGGTGATAATTACGAAAAAGGAAATTTTCGTCCCGACGCAATCATTCATGCCGCCAACCTCGCAGTCCTGGTAAAAGACTTTGCTGTCACCCCCAAGGAAAGCCAAGCCATAAACCAACTTCTCTGTGATGTGGATACTTACTTCCCAGAACCTTTTGTTAACGGATTCGATGAAACTATGCAGTATGGAAGCAGTGCGTTGTACGACGAATCTTTTGCCCTTGCTTTAGACATTCGAACCCAGTGGACGATTTACAATTTACATAAAACGAAGGGCCAGGAAGACTTGGAAGAGTTGTTAGTAAACGAGTTTTTCGAGGAACTAGATGAGCGCAACTCCAAGCTATCAATAGTCGACGATTATTGTCGGCATGGACACCCTAAGAATGTCCTGAGAGGAGGTCCCGCAAACTCCGAGGGTGAAGATGCAGTAGTCATTGATCGCGTGCATCAAATTTATGCAGCATTCAATAAAAGCGACGATGCCGCTGAGCAGGATGACTTGGTAGATTTCGACCATCTGGATGAACAATTTGGCTGGTCAGACTTTCTTACAGATCTAGTCGTTTGGAGCAGAGCACGGTTGAATGAAATTCATAGTAGCATCAATCAGCAAGGCGGAATCCAGACAATCACTAAAGCCCTGATCGACACCATGAATAATGACGACAGCCAACTCGATGTCACCAACGAATTTTCCTCTCCAATCATGAGGACACAGCCTCTGCCTTCGCTGGATCCTATACCTGGTGTTCCTGGTGACAGGTACGTTTACTTATCATATTCGTGTGCGAATATCTTGCTTACTCATGAGTAGCTTATACACAGGCAAAGAGGCAACCTCCGTACTTAAGAAGATAAAAAAGGCATCGTTTCACGGTCCTTTGTCGAATCAGAAAGCCACTGCCCCATCTTCATCACGTCTTACAGAGCCCAAGAATAAACAAAAGGCTACGGTGAATTCAGAAGCGCCTGCACCTCAGGTAGAGGATGACTATGGGCATGCTGAGGAGGATGACCAACTTGAAGGTACAGCTCCTAGACCGACAGCTGAATACGTACAAGTATGGAAAGCCTTGAGCAACGATAAGAACAAAGAAAACCGCCCAATATCTAACAGCGCGAACCTTCCAGTAAAACGCAGCCTCCTCGACCGTCATCCACAGGCACAAAGAATGTCATGGGGTAGCCAGGAAGCCAATGACGGTTCATCGAACCGTAAGCGTAGCCATGGAGAGGTAGAAGCGGAATCAGAACCCGAAGGATCGGAAGACGGCGGCTTCCAGCAAGACCGCAGAGTTCCGGATCCAGCTCGTAGGGTGGTTCCAGCAACAGAGCCGGCCTCCAAGCGTCGTCGGGATACAACCCCTGGTGAAGACGAAGCAGAACAAGCAAATAGCCCGGATGCAAGGAGAGGACAAGCCGCTCAAGTAGTAGACGATGATGAATTCTTGGAGGAAGCAGATGAGGAGGAAGGACCAACCTTTTCCGAAATCACCTCTACTGCAAAATTTAATACCATGAAAAAGAAATTGCCCACCGCGCGGACTCAGACACGAACACCATGGTCAGAGGCAGACTCGCGAGAGTTGGCCAATGGCATTTACGATTGGGGGTGCAATTGGGCTGCTATTCAGAAAACGGGACGATTTGAGGTGGATCGAGACCAAGTTGCGTTGAAGGACAAAGCTCGTAACATGAGAGTCACGTATGAGAAGTGAGTGGAATTGATCTGAAAATCCGTCGAGTATAACTAACCAAAAATAACTATAGGGCTGGAGTCCGTTTGCCGGAAAACTTTGAAAAGATTGCTTTGGGTCAAAAGGAGATAAGGACTATTCGAGCGACGCGCCCTGACTATGAGTACATACGGGGCTAGCAGGGTCGGGGTTGTTTATATAGGTTTGGCTCACGCAGGCGCTTGGCGTAGTTTCATACCCATTGTTTTATAGGTGGCGTTTGACTGGCAGAATGGTGCATATGGGGTTTCCTTGGGACAGATGAAGGTTTTGATTATTTGCTGGGCAAGTTATCATCGGATAATTAGTTTGTTTTAGATAAACTCTACAGAAAGGCTTGATTTAGCTCTCAAACCTGTGACGTTCCTCTGCTTGACCATGAGACCTAATTGTTTAGTTTCCAGGTCCTGTATCCTTTGTGCTATATAGGTATATAAATCGGCATCCTCCAAAGTTAGGGGTCCAAATGCATGGCACTCGCGGTCCAGGGGTAGCCAATCGGACTTGAGACCGACCCCGGAAAGATAAAGCTTGGCAGCCATCGACATCGTCATCCGCGTCTCCTCTCCTCTCCGCTGCTACCAGGAGGAGTACTTGTATCCTTCTACCCATCCCCGCCCCGCCCCGCGTATGGCGACCTTGCCTTTACATCCACAACAGCTTGCACTGCAGGTCGACGGTGCTTTATCTTGATCTATCCATATGCATGAGCTGGCTCTGCATGATCGTTGATAAGGCTTACTTGACGAGAGATATTGTTTTATTTACATTCTGATCGCTTTACAGACAGTGTTGCCGGTACACCATCATCATTATTCGTACAGACGAACTTAGCTATCGATCTTAGCTGCAGAGTCTCCTATCGAACCCCTGGCAAATATGAATGGGAACTTGGACATGGATATACATGAGAAAGAGACGCTGGTAGAATGGGAGAAGGGGGAGTCCCCGCGCGCTGTGCAGTCGCCGGAAAGATGGATGTCATGGATAGATACAGGGTTGGAGATATTCTATAAGGTCGGTGTTCATTGCAGAGAAAGACAAGGTTTTTAAACTAACCTACCATTATAGGTCATCCTCTCCATTGCCGCTCTCCTCCTCCTTGGGCACACTTTCTTCTGCAAGGCTCGTCCAAAACTCGTCGCAACTCGAGTGGAAGGAGTCCCTCAATTCGTCCTCGATTATGGTATATCCCTAATCCCTTCTTCACGGACTTTGCTAATACCTTCAGCACCATTAACTTATCTCGACACCGCCGAGGCCTATTTCCCCTCCGACATCTCCGCCCAAATAACCTATACCCACCCCGCCATAAATGGCACCTCGATGCACAAAGACGGAGACGATCTTCCCACCCTAAACACCACCAACCTCCACATCCTCAACAAGTACGGTGAAAACGGTACCGACATCTATCTAACCTCCAACACCGACATCACCAGCTCGCCTTCCTGGCTCACAGGTGTAGTTCCAAACTCCACAACCGGAAAAACATCCAACGCCATATCCTGCGCAATCATCATCTACCCCAAACCCTCCCTCTCCGTCATCGACGTATTCTACTTCTACTTCTACGCCTACAACCAAGGCAACACAGTCTTCGGCCGCGAACTCGGCGACCACATCGGCGACTGGGAACACAACATGATCCGCTTCCAAGACGGGGTCCCTCAAGCAATGTGGTTCAGCCAGCACAGCAACGGCCAAGCATTCACATACCCTTCTCTCGAGAAACTTAAATCCGGTCCCGGAAAAGGCAAAAGACCAATAAACTACTCTGCCCGCGGCTCGCATGCAAACTACGCCACGACGGGCAAACACGACCACACGATCCCCGATCTAAATCTACCCAACGGATTCATCATAGATTATACGTCTAAAGGCACTTTATGGGATCCCGTGCTCAATGCGTATTATTACAACTACAATGGCAGTACAAATACCTTTGAGGGCATCAACGGGGCCCCGGAAGGCGCCATGCACTACCGGGGTCATTGGGGCGATGAACAGTATCCGGCTGAAGATCCGAGGCAGCCGGATCCTTTTTTTGGCTTCGTCAAGTATGTGAGTGGGCCGACGGGCCCGCAGGATAAGTATTTGGAGAGAGAGAATATTTGTCCGGGTAATGGAATTCCGTGCTTTGTTAGGGATAGGTTGGGTCCGTGAATGAAGAGGGGGATGGGTGTGTAGACGGCAATATTTCTATGAAGGGTAGACGTCGATTGGGTTGGGAATAGGAGTCTAGGCGTTGGATATTTTGATACCTTGGGTTCAGGATTAGGATTGGATTAGACGGGCTTGGATAGGTTGGGCGTGATCCCAAGATACATTTTAGATTTTTGTCACATGGGGTAAACGGGGACGTGAATCGGAGTATGATCATAGCACATACGTATCTCAAGAAATCAGAGGTTATTACCCTTAGTCCTAGTGGCGATTTTCTTCTTCTCTTTTCTTTTCTTCTCTTCTCTTCTGATTTTACTATGCTATGCGAATCAATGACTATATGACATTTCTGCGTCCTTTCTGCCTAAGCTAAATATCTTATCCTTGGAAGAATTGTATTTTCAAAGAGGGCACAAGAGGTAGGACCTTGGAGTGTTGTGTTTTGTGAGGGTTGAGCTTACTTGTATAGATAGCAGATCTTATATTTAACCGAGGCTTCTATAAGTGTTATTGCTAGAATTATCCTTATTTCTTATCTTTTACACTCTTGAGAGCCTATATAGGCTATATAAATGCTGGTCAACCCTCTGTTTCTATTACTCAGCTTTTAGGTACCTACCTATCCTTCCTAATTCTGCCTCGCATACTTCAGCTTCCTGTCCGTTGTAGGGGCTAGTTAGCGTCACTATTTTGCCCGGTAGCCGTCTAAGTTTTTCTTACAAGGTCGTATAACCGTTTGATAGGGTCATAGGTTGGACCCGTCAGGAAGCTTAAGTCTATATAAACTTATTATGGTCCAAAGTAGCAGCATAGAGCCTTTAAATTTTCTGGGTTTTGTATCTAGTAATAGAAATAGACGCCTCGTAGCAGGGGCGCAATAAAGCGTAGTAGTAGAAGTATAGCAGTCTTATAATTTCCAGTGCTAGTATCTACTGTCTCCTCTCCCTTCGACCTAGATTTAGCCTACTTTACTAGAGATAAGCGCTCAACAATGCATAGAGACGTCTCTTTTGCTGCTAGACGAAAATGAAAGGATCTGGTTGGCTGGAAAAGAAAAACAGCTAGGCAAAGGCCTGACTTGTAGGGCCGTGCCTGAACCCTAAAAAAGCTGCTCTGGCAATTAGAGGCGAAGTGCATATCGAATAGACGCCGCATGGGCCATTGGCCTGCATCAGACTATGGATAAAACCCACAAACCAACAAAGCTAAGAAGCCACACAGCCTTCGAGGGTCTTACGAAGTATATATAGCACTCTCCTCTCTGGTACCAGTGTACCACTCTCTGCATCATTGGCCGGCCAATAAGACTACGGTCCGAAAGTCTTTCTCTGGAAAGTGTGTTAATTATCTTAAGCCATCGGTTCAAATACGCAGCGCATTCCTTATTGTCTTTCGTATTCGTTCCCAGGTGTATCCCTGCAATGACCCATAATACAATTCCATCATTTGGAAACCAGGGAACTGTGGAGTATGAGTTGGTCGACCGATCGAACGAAGGCTACGGCAATGCTATTGGTATCGAGGCGCAAGAACCGAACGATCCACCTATTATGTCACATCATACAATATCACCAGTTGGCGACGAGAGCGCTATATTAGACTATGATTTGGTCGACCGATCTTCGAACGAAGGCTACGACAATCATACCGGTATCGAGACAGAGGAACCGAACCATCTTCCCAGGGCAGTGTCATCAGTCACCACGAAAGGCGAAGCAGTGTCAAGATGGGGCCTTGGATGGAAGACCCCGACGACTTTGATCGTGTTATATATCATAGGTAGTAAATGCGACTCCAAATATATAGAACAAGAGTCTAACGAGCATTTGTAGCAATCTCTGTTGCTCTTAGCCACATTGTATTTTTTACACGACTGAATCAGAAACCAGTAGACACCATGTCCCAAACCTACGTGGCGGCAATAGCCCATCTACTTGGAACTCTTTTCAGGGCTAGTCTATGTGGAGCGCTCGCTATAGCATTTGCCCAGCATCTTTGGAGGATTCTGCGAACAAATCCAGTCAAGGTGTCTGAGATTGAGTTACTCTATACAATTCGAAACAACTTTTTGTTCCTGGCCCATCCGGGAGTGGTGAAAACAACCCCATTGTTGTTTCTCCTAGCAAGTTTTATGTGGGCGACACCTCTCGCTGTTATATACCCACCAGGAGCCTTGACGGTCATTCCATTTGCTCAAGTCAACTTTTCAAACACATCTGTTCCGACGTTCAATGCAACTCAGGGTGTCTCGAACGAAAACCTCGATGAAGTGGCACTCATTGATGATGTTCTGACCAATTCCGTTGAGCAATCACTGGCGCGCATAACTGTGTCAGGTGGCTATTGGGAATATCTGTAAGCAACTGTTCACATGCTTCGAGACGTGCAACTCACCATCTACCCAGTAATACAAAGCAGCAACCAAAATGGGTGGCTCTAGAAACGTTGAGCAGTCATCAAATCTCAACAACCTCCTCACCGTGTGGAATAAACTGTACCTTCCAAATAGAGTTTATAGGTCCGTACGTGCAGTGCACCGAGCATATATTCAATCAATCACTGCCAACCAACTCTTTAGGCAGCTACATGTATTACTCTGCAGGTTGGGCATCTCCGCAGGATGACGGTTTTGCAGCAATACAACCTTCTGTTGCGTGGTTTTCGATGAATATCTCCCGTCCATTTGGAATGTACTCCGCTGGCAGTATGGGCAGTATGGTTGTATCTGAAGTAACGCAACTTCAATGCATTCCAGGCCACGCTACTTACTCTCTGCACACTTCCTATATAAACGGTATTCGGGAACTGTCGTATACCACAGAGTACTTGGGGACTTTACAGGATATCTGGAATGATGATCTTGAGGGAACTCCTGAGCCCGCACGTCCCAAATTGACTAGAGATGACTACGAGGTCATGAACTGGTTTGCCCTTACAGACTCATTTGTCAATGCAATCTCAGGAAGTTACCCAGCTTCTGTAGTCGCGACCGGTAACCGCAGTCGTGGTGCTTTGGGCTTGAAAGATTTGCCGTCTTTCGCACCCACCACCTACTTCGCCGCCCCAAATGGTACCCTTGTGCTTTTGGATAGCGGCTCCTGGGGATTCGCCGATGATGATGGCCAGAGCCTGGGTAAACATTCGTTGCATAACTCGTGACAGCAGCTTAGCTAACCATCCACAGACCCCAACGGTACGATAATATCCCAAACAATGTTCAACCTTGCCTACAATAACTTCACCGCCACTGGTCCCGTATTGTCGATAAGCCAGGATATGATCAATGAAGCACTAGCCAACATCACTCTCTCAACTATGTACACACTTCCCATCTGGAACACAACCGTCGAGGCCAAAACAACTACTTACATCAACATCTATTCTCTAACCTCGCCACTCAATCTCTACCTGCCCTACGCGCTCTGCCTTGCGCTAGCGATCCCCTTCCTCCTCCTAGGTGCCAACTCGCTCCGTCTGAACGGCGTACCGGCCATCGACGGCGGGTTTATACAAATCCTCACCACGACGACTGGGAACCGGGGGCTGGAAAACGCAGCTGCTGGTGGCTGTTTGGGTGGGAGTGAGAATGCGCCGAGAGAATTGATGGATATGAAAATTCGGTTTGGAGAACTTGTTGGGCCTGATGATGGGGGAGACAAGGGTGGTGTGAAGAGGGCTGGGTTTGGGACTGAAGATGAGGTTGTGTCTTTGAGGAAGAGGGTGGTTTATGGGAGGTGATGGATTGGCATGTGATTATGGGATGTTTGTGGGATGATTTACAGCGCTAGATAGTGGCTGTGGCTATGCGAGAATGTGACATGTTGGATATGGCAATATGCACTGTAGTTCGAAGGTTTGTATGGAATTATCTCCTATTATACGAGTAACATATATTCAGTACAAAGAACTGCACCTGCGCACAACTCAAGTATGCTCTAAATAGCCGTTTCATCACAGCTCGTATTTCGTCATACTAGTGCTTGGCCCTTTATATATACTTCTCGTATATAATCTCTTCCTTAACCATATCAGACAGACAATCCGCAACAAGAAATATTTCAGCAATCCACTTCCACTCGACTCGACACCTATCCACATCCTCGAACAACACTTTGATAACCTGGACCTATAAATGAAGAGTATAGGATATTACAACCTGACTATTGGCATGACAATCTGTCTAATCACTCCACCCCCCCACTTTTCTATCAGCCCAATCGTCGCAATAGAATTGGCTACGATATGTGTAACCTCTTCTCAAAAGGGGGCTTCTCTCAGCTAGCCCAACTAATCACTACAAGGAACGGCACCAGGTATTCTCGATATGTGTTTGAAATCAGCGTATGCTAAGATGCGTATTATTATAGATTGTTACACCGAACTACTATGGTGTCTTCGCTTGGTCGAAGCTGCGTAGTCCGCATGTGATGATTGGAAATGTATGGTGTATATCAAACCAGATCGCTCCTCTTCTCTCCTCCCTAGCTATCATCACTTCATTTGCTTCTATACTTAAACGCAAGAGCAAACTCAAACTCATAAATGAACCGTCCCAAATACTCCTCATTCTCGGATCCGGCTCTAACATCGGTGCCCACTGCCCACGTATCCCACGCCTCAGCCTCCAAAGGCTACGAAATAGCCCTCGCAGCCCGCTCCCGTAGACAACACGTCCTCTGAAATCCACATCCAGTACGACTTCTCCGACCCCCAAAGCCGTCATCGCCGCATTTTTGAAAACTAAGGAGTTATCGGGGGCTCCGAGCGTTCTTGCATACAGCGGTAAGTTCAACTTTATTTAATTTCAATTTCCCTTACCACGCAAGTAATCAAAGACGACGTGAAAGCAGGATAGGATACTTAAGTCAGATAATTAACTAACTCGTACCCTTGGGATTCTTACACAGTCGCATCAGTAACCCCTACCCACCCCAATGTGTACTCCCTAGGTTGCGTCTTCCTTGAGATATCCACGGTTATTTTGGGGCAGAGAGGGAGTCTTGGGGGATGGTCCCTATATCGAGAATCCAGTGGTTTTCTTCTGTGTTCGAAGTGACTGCAGAGGGCGGAATTTGCAGTTCATAGATATCATCTCCTCAACATCCGCCTAATAAATGCACTGGCGGTGGTGATGGAGTCGAACTGGCTCATATATTCGCATGCGGAGAGTCGGTGGAATCTCGATCGGAAAGTAAACATCCGGTGAGACGATGGTAGAGTGAAAACAGAAAGCATGGAGCTGATGAATAACACAAACACATTGGAACGTATGAAAGCCACAGAACTTCAGTATGCTTGTTATATTGTGGATCTGGGATATCATACATTACCATACATTAATAATCATCCCACTGCCTCCTAATAACCGGCCTCGCTGGATCCCACGGCCCATGAATCTCATTCTTATACTTCTGCAACCCGATCAACCACCAACTACACCCCCCCATCGCCAG
>QGMI01001055.1:0-13344 GCA_007821535.1 Lachnellula occidentalis | reverse complement strand
CTCCCCCTCTGTAACCCCACCATTGCCCCCTCACCAGCAAGAATAACTTTCATCTCCGTCTCCTGCTCAATCATCCCATCCTCAGCCTTCACTTGCCTGCCCCTGATCATTGTCATCCCAGTCCTCGCGCCCCCACTAACCTCATCAACCACAATCTTCACAAGCCAAGGATCCTCTCTATTCACATTCGAAGGAAGCGCAGACTCAATGTTGACCAACCAGCCTTGTAGCTCTGCTGCTAGTCCGCCGGGTATGTATTTCCGCCCGCTTTTCTGAGGTGAGAAATGGTCAGGCAGGGGATCTTTTTGTGACGCCGCCTGCTCGGATGGATCGGGGGGTCTGAAAGGAGGTGGTTTTCGGAACGTTGATTGAATGGGATTAGATGCTGCGGGTGTGGATGGCGGTGCTGGTGTTAGGAATCTCGATGCTGCGGTAGTGATAGCGCGTCGGGGAGCAGGTGGTGAAGACAGTATTTGGAGAGATGAGGAGTTCGATAGTTGTAGTTCATGGTCGCTGTGGTTTTCTTCCTCCAGCTGAACAGGAGATGATGAGAGTCGCCGCCGCTTTGGACCAGGCTCTTCCAACGCGTAATCGTCCTCTTCAGAAAGATATTCTAACTCATGATCCTGCTCTTCCGTCTCAACTGAATCGTGGATATCCCGTATTGAGCCATCAGAGGATAAAATGTCAATCGCCTCGTGCTCCTGCTGTGCACTCTTCCCCGGCGTCAAGTATCGCGACACAGAAGGTGTAGCAGAGGCATAACTTTGCGTTGCAGTAGGTCGCGGGGTCGAAGAGATTGTGAACCGGGGGGTGGTGTTGAATTGACTGGGTCGAGGCTTGTATTCTTGTGCTAGGGGGGTCTTTCGAACAGGGGCTTCTTTCTTGATCACGAACCGGTGCGGCGATGGGGTCTGCGATTCTCAAGATTAGAGGAGAACGATACTCAGTAAGAAGCTGGGATGATTGTGCTCACCACCGGAGGAGGGGGAGGCATGTTGGAAGCTTCATTTCTGAGGATTGAGGTGCCGAGGTTGGAGCTTCTCGGAGATTGCGGGTGATGCGCATACAGTATACAGTACTCCCTTCAGACAGTATCAATTCCCCTCTAGAAGCTTCAATAATCAACATCCGCAACTGCTTCCACAGTCATATTAATAGTTGAAAGCGATTCATGATATAATGGAGGGATGTTTGAATGACTCGGTGGTCAGTAGGTGGTAGCGTTGCTGGATATATGCCGAATGACGTTGGCGGGGTCCTTAAGGCCGATGATCCCCCACAATCCTATAGTAGTGAAACCAAGGCAAGACAAGGTCCAGGTGAAGTCTTTATGTCTTTTACTTCCCCACGCATCTCTTTCCCTATATACCCTTCTTGACGCCTAGGTACACTTCATGTTGCGTATAATCCTGTTGAGTTAGGTTATCTATAGCTGTCTAATCTTCGGCCCACCTTCAGGATGCCCAATCCACCATCTACCGGAGGAAGCACCTCGATTTTCCCACTCGTCTCCAAGAAACATGAGATTGTGCTCTTTTCGAGTACGGCAATTGCTCTCTATGGATATGATCAAGGTATTTCCAATCCAAAATACAAACGTCGCAAGTCTTTTTAACACGAATATTAGGAATGATGTCCCTGATCAACACGAATTATTCCTACCTTGAAACCATGCAAATATCCAAAGAGTCTCCGGTCGTTGGTATCATAGTTTCCGTGTACTATTTGGGATGTGCCGTTGGAGCCATTGTTGCATCCTGGCTGGCAGACAAGGAAGGACGAAAGCCTTCAATATTCACCTGTCTTGCAACGACGGCTTTTGGGAATATCCTCATGTTTATATCTGGCCTGTCAATGAACGGCACAAGTCCATGGAATGGCGGAGCATTGGCTTGTATGCTGACAGGTCGGATCATCATGGGACTTGGAGTTGGCGGCATTGATGCCGTGATTCCCATGTATAGCAGTGAACTTGCATCGGATAAATCCCGTGGGAAGGCGCTTGCGCAGGAGTTTCAGATGAACATATTTGGGCTCCTCATGGCATACTCGATCAATCTTGGGGTCACCATCGGTCTTGGGAAACAAAACCAGTGGGCATGGCGTATTCCAATCATCCTTATGCAGATCTTTCCCCTTGTCCTCATGTCTGTCATCAGCCAACTTCCGGAGACTCCCCGTTGGTACATCAGCAAAGACAGGAAAGATGATGCGAGGAAAGCATTGATATACGTCCATGGCAGGGAAAAGGCAGAAGAGTTACTAGAAGGTATCCAAAAAGCCCAAGATGAAGAAAGCAATGAGAAGGTGGGCTACAAAGATATGTTAATCCCAGGAAGATCTCAATACCACCCGACCATGGTCACAGTCATGGGTCAAATAAACCAAGCCCTCACCGGATACGGAGCAGTCTCAGTTTACGGTCCCCAAATCTTCGAACTCCTCGGCTTCGAGACCCAAAAAGCAGAATTCTTGACACTAGGAAACTACATCTTCTACTTCCTGATGATGACTTTCGCCTGGCTTTCAATCGACGTCTTCGGCCGCCGCAAACTCATGATCTGGGGCTCAATCGGCCTCTCTACCTCCTTCGCCCTCCTCACCATCTTCGGTGGCCTCGCGCAAAGCGTTCCTGGCGTCCCAGCCCTCGCCGTCGAAATCCCAGGCAGCATCGTGCTTTTCGTCGCCACGGCAATTTTCGGCATCGGATGGCTCGCTACCGTCTGGCTAATACCCACAGAGATATATCCTAGCACGGCAAGGGCACAGGGAAGCGCTATTTCTGTTATTGTGTGGGGATTGGCCAATTTCACTGTCACTTTACTGACGCCTGTGGGTTTCAATAATCTGAAGTATTGGCTGTTCTTGGTTTTTGCTGCTACGAATGCGTTTGCTGGCTGGTGGACCTGGAGGTATAGTCCTGAGAGTGGAGGTAGGAGTTTTGAGGAGAACCAGGAGTTCTTTGATAGTGCGAGGGACGATGGTAGCTGGGTTGTTAGGAAGGTCGATGGGGGAAAGTTTGTGAAGATGCCGACGAAGAAGAAGAGTGATGGTGAGAGTGGAGGGGATGGTGAAAATGCGCCATTGTTGCGAAATAGACGATGAGGGCTGTCAAAGCACTTGACTGGAAGTCAGGGTTTTCTCCCGGTGATATAATAGAGGAGGTGCTACTGTTTTGAGACATCTATAGATTTATTGTTATTTTAGTTTAGCAGAGTTGAAAAAGTCCTACTGTAAGTCAAGATGTACTCTAACTAAAACAACTTTTGTCAGTAATGAACTTATCATTCTTAATTCACGGTGAATCGTTCACTGCGATCAGTCAAAATTTGATGTGTAAATTAGCGTTGTCTGCATGCCAATTACAAAACACCTAAAAGATTTTCAAGCCTTTCCCGAGGGCTGCGTCTTCCTTCAAAATTCACTAGGTCGAATTATGTTGCGGAGTTTCTTAACAGATTTATGATTCGCAATAATCTGCCAGAACAAGCTGCAGGTGCAAGAATTAAATCCAGGCTCTAGTACACACTCCTATCAGATGATTCATACGGCTCTCGCTAATAATAATATCAGCTCGCAAGCACAAAGTCACAAAATGCTTCCAACTCTTACCCCAGATGAAATCGTCGCTCTCATTGAGCCGCAGCCGTTTGCGGTCTCAAATACCCAGATATATCGCTTCAAGAAACTTCAAAAGGCCTATAAGATGGACGGCTCTGAGCACGAGATCGATATGATGCTCGCCGCAAGGGACTGCTCGATCCGCCCGTTAGAGAAGGTTGTGTGGCCCTCGCAGTACGGACCTCCGATCGTGGAGGGATTTACAAGGAGTCTCGAGATGCCCTTGGACGTCACAGCTATCGATATGGCCCAGCGCCTCCCTGTAGTCCACGCAATGATATCGTGTATCACGGCCCTTCACCGAAAAGGCGTGATCCATGGTGATGTCAAGCCAGCGAACATGCTCATCTGCTCAGATGGCCGGCTTCGTCTCTGTGACTTTGCTGAGGCGCGGCTTCTAAATAAAGACACGACTGACTGGGAAGGGGACGTGACGCCACAATACATGTCTCCACGTCGGTGTCGGGCCTGTGACTGGCCTGAATCACGTGTTCACCCGCCAGATGCTGAAGATGACCTCTATGGGCTGGGTTTGAGTATATGGGAGCTGTATACGGGTAAGGTACCTTGGGGTGGGAGAGCATTCGATGATGTTGTGGTTGCACCGCTGTTGAAGGCTGGACGGACTGTGGATGTGGAAGATGTAGGAGATGAGTCAATTAGGGAAGTGATCCGTGGATACCTTCGATATGGGGGTGCCGTGATTTGATTACGGGTTATGATGGAGTCTTGGTCTTGTTTTACCGCTAGTTCATATCCATTTTATTTATGTGTAATTTCTTGTTTTTCTCTTGCTTGCTTCTTTGTGATAGAACTCGAAGCTTCATGTCTGGGCGACTCTAATAGCCAAGCAATATTACTTACTCTAGCTGAAAGTTAAGACATGACGTTTTTCAATAGTATAAAAGCGCGCGGCTAGGATTAGTGTAACTATAACCGCCTGATAAGTTCTGGATACAAAGTAAACCCAACTTTTATTTGTTGAGGGCAGATTTTCTCATTCTCAGACCGTTCAAAGAGGCCTGGTATTTTATCTCGCAGGGTGTTTGCACTGTTTAGACACTGGTATCTTAGGAAAGCGCGCTCTTATGTTGACTAGTCAATATCGCAGGTTATTGTTGATGTCGGCTCAGAAAAGAATTCAAATGGATTATACAACACTCTTACACTTGTGACTTGAACCCCACGTGTCTAAAATACTGCCAAATGAGGATTGCAGGATTGCATCATGTTCCATTTTATACTCGTAGAGCTGTAGTATCGGTCTTTTGAGCAGTGTGATTAGGTGCGAGGCAATCCTGCTGTTGGTACCAACCCCCAAGCTTCAGCCTCATCCTTCGCAGTTTCACCTCGAGTCAGCTGGCAAACATTGTTATAGATTACAACTCACAGTCTCTCTTATAATCCTAAGGACAGGTGTATGCTTGAAACAAGTTGGTTGAATGTCCCCAGAAATGTCTATTATAAAGTCGTCGTCCTCGTCTCACACATCCATCAAAGACACATCCATTTCTTCATTTCTTCATCCATTCATTTGAAATCACTACCCCAAGTTTCTCTTTACTTGCAAACATGGAGCTCCCATCGAAGTTATTGTTTTTCCTTGCCTGTGCTTTAGGTTGCTATGAATGCGACGAGCAAACGACTTCTCTCGACAGCACCAGCACCAGCACCAGTACCAGGGCCACTACAACTACCACTACTACTATTTCAACCACCACGACCACCACAGTCCTTCCATTGACCAGTACGCCCTTCATCAAGCGCGCCGGCTCTCTTGTTTTCAAAGCTTGCAATGCCCACAGCGTCCACTACACCTTCTTTCGACAAATCGATGCCAATACAGCCATCGAGGAAAGCTGCGCCAGTGCGAACGTCACTGAAGGATTCCAATTCTCGCGTGCCTACACAAATGTGCCTGGCCGTGCGGCGAACGATCTTGTCAATATCACCGGTACGATTGCAACCCATAGGGGAATCAACGAAGGCAGTGTATGTCCTGGAGGGACATCACCGTTTATGGATAAGATAAACTGTATAGATTTTTTCCAGCAAGCAATGAATGGATGTGAGTGTTCAATCTCCAATGCTGTAGTTTAGCTAACATGGTATAGGTGATACCGGTACAGTTGACGCGAAGTATGGGGCAAAGCCATTGACTTTGCTGACTGAAGAAAATGGGTGTCTCGATGTTAGCCTCTGGGCCGAAGTAGACCAAGAACTACAACTACCAAAGACTAGCAAGGGACCATGAAGCGACCGATAAAAGTCATTAAGAACACGAGAACGAGACAGATTGCTAAGCCTGTAAGGTTGATAGCAGCGTACCTTTCAAAGGAGAGAAATGAATATCTTTTGCCTACACTTGTGCTAGCTTTTTGAACTTTGCCACCTAAGCCCTTCTAACTCAAGTTGAAGTGCCAAAGGGAAACTGCTGAGCGAGGGAAACTGCTGAGCGAGGGAAACAACCCAATGGGGCTTGACAGTGGCCTTGAAGTCGTTTGTTCTGACCATACGAGACTGCTCGTTCAGCTAGTGAGTCAGAAGGACCAAGGTAAAGCCACTGCGACCACTAGTATGAACAGGACCAAAGACCTTGGAATATCTGCGTACTATTCGATAGCACTTTACAATCGGAGGAATGTCGATGCAAACAGAAGTTACTCTTCACATGAACTCTACGTGAAAAGGAATTCTGGAGGGATATTGCCATACCTGAACTAAGACATCGCGCCGTCCTGGTGAAATAGAATGATCGACTCTCAATATATGCCCAAAATGCCACCTGCTTCATCAGATTGAGATCCGATGTAGGCACAAAGAACTTGCTCCTGGTGTTGATCATCTGTGGAACGACAAACCTATTGTGCAGTGACGTGCATGTGGCAGTATCAGACAGACTTTCTGATATATTCTTCGTACTCAGTAGAAGCGCAATACGCCGTAGCCGTTGTAAAATCACACCATATTTGCAGGTGGCTTCTTCTACTCCGGTTTCCGGATCGTATTACTTCGTATATTCGAGCTTTTCGGACAAATCAGCCTTTGAGTTTCGGAAACATTGCCAAACTTTCGCTCTTCGAGACCAGTAGGCCAAGCTTTCGGCTGAAAAGTGCACGGTGCGCCGGAACATGACCCGAAGATGTGACAGATTGTCAGATCTTGGCATCGCTTTCCCGCTGCAAGTCCATGTGGGAGGTTGGGTTTACACAGAGTGAACGACGTTGATCCATAATATGCTTCCTTCCAATAAAGGGGCCGCCTTTTTGGCGGATATTACGCTTGGTCATTTAATTAAATTCCGTAGTTGAATACGATATACGACTAGGATTCATTGCTATACTTGCAGGATGCATAAACAGGGACCCCTGGGCCTGGGAGTTTGTTGATCCTTGTCAGATTCCTTGTCAACAACTCAAATTTGGAGAACGTGCACGATACTGAATGTTCGTTTAAAGACATGAGTGGTAACGCAACTACCGGTCTAGATCCGAATGTCTGATACCTCCCCAACTTGAATGGCACGGATTAGTTGATCTGCCGTAGCAGTATTGATATGTATCATGTCCTTATTACAGACGGCTGCGGCATATTCTTCATTATGGAGATGTCGGCCAAAGATATAGTATTGTTCCTAAGGTGTTTCGTATGGAGGCGAGCAAAACTACTTGAGGTTAAAGGGACGTCCTGGGACTTCTCAATAATCCAGTCACTTCCCAATTTCGATCTTACAGAAACTACACCGTACCCATACAGACCACGGGAAGCAGGAAAATACATTATTACAATGGTGATTACGAAAAATGCCCGGGGATGATTGGCTGATTCTTGACAGCAAGTACCTGGAAGAGCAAGAAGTGAGAAAACAACCTCCTTCAGACTGACCGCGAAGGTGTGATACCTTCCTCAATTGTGCATGAGAGACATGCGAAGAAGCTTTTGAATGCATCGTCAACTGCCTCATAATGCGTTAGAAGACATTAATCTGCTTCTCCAAGGAGTGTGGAGCGAGAAGTGAGACTACGAACTGTCTGTGGTTACCCCGCACTTTGTGTCAGAACCAACATAATGGGATTATTCAGCGGGGCAAGTTTCTTTATGGCGCCAGCTGGTTGGCATATTCAAGAGAGGATAGGATGGCAATTATGGGTAATACATGGGGCCGCTGCAATCTGGGATACACAGTTAAGAAAAGCTATGCAAAAGTATGCCGCCATAAAAATGAAAAAGGCTTTTGACATATGCATTAGATTCTTCCTTGGTTTGAAAGGGGAGAAGCCTGTCCAGCCAAACTGCTATTTTTTGAAGACGGATAATATGTTGTTCCAACAGGAGCCCTCTGCAGATTCGCTTCCCTATCCATCAAAGATTGAGGACGTCCATATCAGACACGAGACGCAAAAACTCCGAAGATTTCCTCGGAGTGGAGCAGGCAATGTTCATGGTTCGAAGCTATCTGATACCAATGAAAGCTTTGCGAGAAGAAAGAGGAAGGTTATTAGGACTGCGAGAAGCCGTTAAGTACATAGGTAATGGCTGGTAACCCGAGATGGCGCGTTATAAGGGTCGATATGTGTAAAGGGCGTTCGCAGAGTCCTGTGACAAAGTGTTAGATGACTACATCCCTAGAGACGACGTTGAATGGGTGGTAGTAGTATTGAGAGGAAGGAACGAGGAACACCATTGAGCGAATTCCAGGAGGAAGCAACGTAGAAGGAGTGGAGATGAGGTTGGCTCGGTTGGGTTGGTGTTGGTCGAAGCTTGTCTTGTCTACCTACGAAGCACGGAGTAAGCGATAGCGTCACGTGGCGACAAGGGAAACATGTTTAGTAATCTTTATCTTGAAGCACCGAAGCTTTTCCTCTCCTGTATTCCAACAATCCACTCAACAACAAGCCGTTGCAATCAGACAACTCCGATCAGTTCGGATTGGGCCAAATGTCTCTCAAATATTGCCGACTGAGGCTGCCAGCACCGTATTCTGGTACCGGCAGCAAGGTCCTCTGCCAGCCACCAACCTGGCAACATCCGCGCTGAGAAGCCCTGAGCACGGCCAATTGGGTCCGGCTTAGTGAAGCCATGCCAGCGTTTATGCACCAGATCGCAATATCTACCCATCACTTTGAGATTCCCACCCCCTGCCTGCGTCTCTACGGATCTCAATCTCACCCTGGAGACGGACCTCCCGCGGGGTCAACCATTCTGCTCATTTTCACTCACACATTATTTTCTTTTCATACTTTCGTTGCATGCCCTCTTTCGCTTGAAAACAAACATCGTACACATACTTGTCTCTCGTTATTCCCTCCTAATTGATGGCGTGATGGCTGCTCGTGCATGTTCTGCCGCGACGACCTTGACCGACGACTCTCAACACGCAAAAAAAACTGCTAAGAGATCCCATACCGGGTGCAGAACTTGCCGTCGAAGAAAGAAGAAATGCGATGGTGTGTGTCCCTGGATATTTGCCCCGAATCTCACCCCGAGCCGAATATCATGAGGATTTGGAAGTTCGGATAAGGGCCTCAGAGTGCTGATCAACCCCACAGAACAGAGACCAGAATGCGGGAACTGTGAAAAGGCACATTTCGTATGTGAAGGTTATGATCAGAAACTGCTTTTTGAAACCAGGGACCAAGCCAGGAAGGCCAGGAAAGCTAGGGGAATAGCCTTGACCTATTCGGAGCTGAGACCGGCGATTAGCAGCTCCATGAGCTCTCCCGGAAGCATTCCAAACATCTTTCAACCTCAGAATTTGGCATTTTCTCATGATACGCCGTCAGCCTATCATGGTCTGGAGTATAGTCCGACATTTGACTTTGGAATCGGCTCATTTGGAATGCCACCAGCTCCTTCGACCTTTGATATTCGTCCACTTGACAGCTACGAGGACGAAACTCGATACAACAACCATTCTTTGACCCCAGCAAGGGAAGCATATATGCCGCAAGAGGCCGACTTGAGCCAGATCGTCGCACAGGAGAAAACCCTGCCTCAAGACCTGCCGTTTTTGATCAAAGGGGTAGAAACAGAGCTTCATAGACATCTCTTCTACTACTTCACTCACACTATGTCACGGTTGTTAACGATCTCCAACAGGGATGATAACCCTATGAACGTTGAAATGATCCCTCTGGCAATGCGTGACAGAAATGTTATGGAAATGGTCCTCTGCCTTGCTGCTTCTCACCGCTTGAAGTCACAACAGACCGGAATTGAGGAACTTCGCCGCGAGAGAAATCGGCTACATAAAGGCGTTTGTGATCTACAATCTCGTCGCCTTCAAGATTTCGATCAGAAGCCAAGAATAACAGGAACGATTCCTCTCTCGGTTCCAGATCAAGATGTTGTAATTGCGACGTCTCTACTTCTGTGCCTTTACGAACGCTGCGAAGGCGCTACCAATGGGAATTGGAAAACGCATCTCGATAGAGCACGGCAGGCTCTAACGATGGGTCCACCAAGCCCAGAGTCAGATATAGATAACTGGGATTCGGATACCATCATCATCACAGAGGTCAATCCCTTCCTCCTCGAATATTTTAACTATCATGATTCTATCGCGACTGTAACATTACCCTCGCTGACCTATTCGAAACCTCGTTTTCGGTGTTCCACGAAATGCTCTCCTCATCATCGCTCGCTGATTGGCGCGACTGACGGGCTTTGCACATTCGTCGCCCGCATATCAGCCGTTCGTGCTCTGGCTGATGCGAGTCCGCGCCAGCCAGACGGCAATGTAGTTGCACAAGCTGTCGACATATGGCACGATCTAGATGCCGTGAAGTCAAGAACCACGGTGTCGTCTAAATTCGGGATGATTGCACAAATTGGTCAGTGGGCTTTATGGATCTGGCTTTATTCAATCGTGTACCCCGACGGGAAAGCAGACGCTGTTATACAGAATGCAGTCCAGCTGATGGCTGCTGGCATAAGTGAGGTCAAGACCAATGACGGTGCGATGTCCTGCCTACTCTTCCCGCTCTTCATCACCGGTTCCGCAGCAATCAAGGATGAGGACAGGATCACTATCGACGCCCAGTTTCGGCGGCTCAAGGAATTCTGTTCTTTCGACAACGTTGATGTTGCGCGAGATGTGGTGAAGAAGATGTGGGCGGCCCATGATATGGGCCTGCCGAATTCCTGGGACTGGGTGAAACAGCTGGAGAGTAATGGCATGAGCATTCTCATCATCTAGTTTGTTTTCACAGCAATGATTCCCCTTGTGGCGCCTTCTCCCACCAAAGCCGGTGCTTGTACAGGCTGCCTCTAGCGGTGGTTTTCAACAGCCATCTAGCTTCTCGAGGAATGAACTCTGGGGATGCAATTTTTAACAACTTGTGTTTCATGCAAGGAGCTACAAAGATATGTTTGGGACCTACCTACATGTTGCTTTCAAGTCTATCTACAGCTGCGATGGACTGCAGGTAGCATGGGTACACGCCCTGATTGGGCATTTGCGGTGGTCCTTGCTGATGCGACATCACGCCAAAAAGGAATTCACCTTTCTACCCGTTTTCATTCGTTCCATGCCTTGCTCTTGTTGCCAATTCTGATTGAGGCTGTTTCTTCTCGTTTTTCAATGTTGGAGTCGTAAGAGGGAGGGGGCAGTACTAGAAAAAATTTGCACTCTGGGCGAGTTTTGTCCTTAATTATCTAATCGTTGTTTCAAATATCTAGGTAGACTGGTATCATTCTAATTCGGACTTGATTTGGGCGTTCAAACAGAAGGCATATATTTTTTCAATTGCAAGAGGACGAATGAACTTCGTAGCCGCTTTTTTACGTTTCACACACATTGGGTGTTGACTCGTCCATTCATGCATGCATAGTACATGCAATCCTTTCTTTCCCACAACGCTAGGAGCAGGATCCATGGACAGACACGTCCTATGTCTTCAGAAACAAAGGCCCAGTGCCGAGATTCCTGAGTCAACGTCTAACAGAACATGCCCTGAACTTGCATGCATATATATACAGTCCTTTCGTTCGTTCTTCCAACGACTACAATTTATACATGCATGGACAAGTACCGTACTTCCCACGCCGGTTTTCAAACCCAGAAACCCAGCGCCGAACTCAAGTGAGCGTCAGCCTCGAACCGCACCCCACCTCCTTTCCCCACTAAACAGTGTTCCGGTCTTACCTTCGCCCCAACTCCGCTCGCTGAACAGCATGCTAAGCGCATCTCAATCACACTACGGTGTTGTTGAACCCTAGCATGCATCGACTATGCCTGCTACCTACGAATGATGCTCTTCATCGCATTTCATTACTCACAGGTAGGTCGATCCCTGTATGCGCACTATTGTGCGAAATACAGTACTACTGATAATATAACGCACGTTATTGTACTTTGTATCACATCCATGAGTATCGAGTACAATCTTTACAGTGGTGCAGATTTTCGAGAATGAAGAGAGGAGGAATATTGAACAGGTTATCTTTCCTTTCTTTTCTATTGCATTGCATTCCATCCTATTCGTTCCATTCAATCGCGTACATAGTTACTGTAGATGAAAACAACGCGGGTGCTCATTTCCCTCATATTCAGCACACTATAATACGATAATACGGAGTATGACATGACAGCCAATGCAAATGTCACGCCGTCTTTCTATAGTTGATTGAAACTTTGGCTAAATATTGAGAGCTGTGGGATGGGAATTTTATTTGGAATCGCCCTGCCTTCTAAACAAGATATATGTACCCAAACACCTTCTTCATCTTATCATCTGATGCGTTATATGCTCTGTTGGAGATCCGTACTCGTTGTCATCTTCCTCGCCAGTGCCAACTTCGGCGGCTCGGCCTGAGCCATCGAATACTCTCTCTTCCCCTCCACAGCAGACCTCCATCTCCTCCGCGAACTCGTCATCGTCGTTTTCTGCTTTGTGCCCGGTATCAGCGTATGGATTTTGTTAGCCCATGTCTGCTATTAAGGGAGTGTGCAAAGAGGGCTTGTTGTCATGTGCCTAACAAGATAAAAATAGCTGGGTATCGGTATCTAGGACTATGCGTTTTTGCTCGGGATCAGGCCCAGGAGTCTCGAGATGATTGAATGCTGCCCAGGAATCGATAATGTCTTTCCGGGCCATGCTCTTCAATGCATGAACGGAGTGGGAGTGCCAGATCTGGTTCGAGTGGGCATGTATGTCTCTTTGGAGTTCGAAGAGCATGACCAGATGCTCGTCGCCGCCGAAGAAGTTCTCCGAAATAGTCTGGACGTGCCGCATGCCCGTCATCTCGTTATAGGAGTTCTGCGCTCCATCATGCATTCATCATGCATTCGTCATGCCCTGGCAATACTCAAGCAAAGCCAGCTTAAGCAGCGACACCAGCTCCCCGAGCATCAGCAGAAGCCCTTACGATCTTAAAACTCCACGCAACATCATCTTCATTCAGCTTCACCGCGATAAAGGCCGCCCTTGCCCCCTCACAAAATGCGCATACCGCCCGCCGTCGCCAAACAGTAAGGTTTCGAGAATCGTATCGCGCGCGTGATGCTTGGCTGGTTGTTGCTCTATTTCCCGCACGAGCAGTTCACGTCCATTCTACGGCTTGATATTGCCAGCTGGGCACTGCGTGGCGAAAGGTCCGGATGAACTGCTCTCGCTCCTAATGTGTTTCTCTACATGCGAAGTACCGTGGGATAGGTGGCGCAGGACGAAGCAGCGGAAGAAGTCGTGGCTCGGATGCGGATGCTAGAGTTGGGGGGGG
>QGMI01001054.1:0-13360 GCA_007821535.1 Lachnellula occidentalis | reverse complement strand
ATCCTCCACGACCTCGCATAGCCGAACGTACCCCCTACCTCGCACGTCCAGATGATCGCCTCCTCCAATGTACTCTCTGTCCACTACACCCACCCTTCACCACCGAACGATCACGCAACATCCACCTTTTCCAACACCGCCTGCCCCAACCCGAGAACAAACATCCCCCTCGACCTCAAACATACGAGCGTATCCCCTCTCTCCCGGGTCATCCACTCATATGTCCTGTTTGCAAAGAATGGCGTTTTAACAACGAGGAGGGCCGTGATCTGCATTATTTCCAGAGTCATATCCTAAACGTGCCGGAGACGAGGGATGAAGAGCGAGGGGATACGAGGAATCGGGATGGGCCGCTGGGTAAAGGGAAGCATGTTTTTGAGGTGGAAAGGTATTGTCAGGAACCGGAGTCCTATGGTGAGGGTAAAGAGGCAAGGGGGTTCCCATGCTGAGGATGAAGAAGCTTCGAGTGAACAGACCGAAGAGAAGCGTGACGAGGAAATTTGAAGGAGCGAGCAAGACTTAAATATCAATACATGTTTTGGTACATACTATATTGGTACATATTATATACGTTCTACAATACATGATATGTTGGCGACTGTTGACGTCTATTAGAACATCCTACTCCTTAACGCCTGCAATGCATATTATAATATCCCATCTACGAGACCTCTTTGATGCGACATTGCCACCCGGACTCTTGGCTTAGGAGGGGTAAACTGGAAATTTGATTAGTATTAGATTCAAGACATGCTTGTTGTAATTTTGGAACTTACCTAGCACCAAGACACCAGCCAAGCTCGTTACCCTTGATCTTCTTGGCAATCTTAACTTCTCTGTCGATGGGCATCTCGTATCCAGTGTGAAGGAGAGCCATCATGAAGTTTAGATCTAAGCAGTGCTCAGGTCGGCCCTTTAACTCCTCAATAGCACCTGGGACAGTCTGGAATACATCCCAACTAGATACGCCACCGCAGACTTGATCAGTGAGATGGTGTAGTTCCTTCAGTGTGAAAGATTCAGGCATTCCCAGCGGGTCAGTGCGGTCGAAGAAATAGGAGAAAGTGTAGATATCTTCTCGAGAAAAGGTCTTCGCTAAAGATGGCTGATGGATACCATTGAAGGAGCAAGGAGCGACCTTGCACTCGGCCTCTTTATACAAAATCTTCTCTGCGAGTTTTCGGCATTGAGCAGGGCTTGCGGATGAAGGTCCGGTCATGTTGACCGATACCTTTGGCCCGAGAAGGTGGCCGTCAGCAAGCTTGACTTCGACAGGTCGAACCATCCCAGGAGCGATGCAAGGATTGACGACGTTCTTAGATAGCCACGAAGAATCAGAAGGGTTGCTGGTGTGGATGTCTTCGATGAGCGCGCGATGGATGGATTCACGAGCTGACATGAGACCGTAACCAAGATGGGAGTGTTGGTACAGCTCGAACTCTCTTCCACCGAACTTCAGCTCGTATCTGTGATCACCCTCCTCCATCTTTGCAGGAAGGGCGAAGGTAGGCTCGAAAACGACTTGGGTTGAACCACCACCCAGGTCAAATACAGCTGCAGTCTTGGTCTTCTCTGGTCCACCGATGTTGCCGAGCAAGAAGTTGGTGGTGATCCATGCGAAAACACCCTCGTCCTTGCCCTCCATCATGATCACACCACCGTTCTCCTTGGAGACAACGGGGAAGGGGTACTTCGTCTCGAGTCTAGTTCGAACAGCGTCGAGGATCTTTTGGCTTCTCTCAGCGCCAAGAAGACGAAGTCCAGCGGTTGCTTTCACGGCGACTGGCGAACAAGCCTTGAGCTTCTCAGGAACGGTGTCCATCGCAGCATCCATTAAAACGTCAAGACTCGCTGCAGCTCCCTCGGCGTCATCCTTGAAAGAGCTTAGCCCTGATCCTCCTGCCTTCTTCTCTGTCATGACAAATTTCTCATCCTCGAGCTCTGGTGTAGGACCGCAGTTGTTGAATCTGTAAACATGGATTCTGGAGCCCGTACTCCCTGCATCGATCATCAGGGCGTACTGGACGATGGGCTTCGACTTGTCGCTCGACACCTTGCACCTGTCCGTGCCTAGTGACGGGTCTGAGGCTGTCTGACCCGAGCCCGAACTCGTGCCCACACTCACGGCGGGCTTTTCAGCAGCTAAAGACCAGTCAGAAGATTCGAGATATGTTAGATCACCTCAACGTACCTCCATTATGTACATCGACTCCGCTCGGTGATAAATAGTAGAAGAGGAAGACGATGAAGAGCAAGATACCCCCCGTCTTGAGGTATCTTGAACGCTGACTTTGCGTCATGTAGGCGGCCTTTGCTTTCTCCAGGATGGCGACGGCGCTATTGCTTGCGCCCTTTGTATTATATCTAGCAGGTTTCTCGTGCGGGTCGTGTGCTACGTTTCTGGTCGGCAGCGAGACCGAAGTACGTCTCATGGAAGGAGGGGACAGGAAGGTATTCGTTCGCAGGACTGGCGACAAGCTGATGGTGCGAATCGATTCGGTTCGTTCCAGTTCGGTTCGATTATAAGGAGGTAAGGAGGTGAAGTGGTTCCCCAGAATAGTCGGGATGGAGCAGACGCGAGGGATGAAAAAAGGGGGGATGAATAGATTTCGTAAATCTGATCTGGACACGCACAGGCAAAACCTAGACGCAGGGCTGTGGCTGTAGCGCCAATGTTTAATCTAATTTGGCATCTGGGGTGGGCAATGCGGACGATGCGGACGAGGTGATTAGATAAGAAACATGGCATGGCCCATCTAATTCCATGTTCATCCAAGTCTCAATCGCGGCCATTGTTGCCTCCGCATGCGTACCACCCCTCTTGCCTCATTATTATTGCCTCCCCTCCCATAGAAATGACAATTCAAGACCTAATCGCCCCTGCCCTCTTTCATTTTCTCAAATTGTGTCTTCCAATCTCTTAATTGAAATCCCCTCTACCCCGTCACTACTCCTTTCCAAGGCTGTCTACCAATTCATCTCATCCTCCCAGATTGACAACCCAACCCAATCCATCTCAAAATTCCCCGACATGGACGTTCAGCTCTTTGTCTACGATCTTTCCCAGGGCCTGGCAAGCCAGCTGTCATTTGTTCTCCTGGGAACCTACATTGATGCCATATACCACACGTCGATTGTAATGGGCGGCATAGAGTAAGCTACTTGAGATATTTCATATCTATTGACCAATTCGCGGGTCAACCAGGTTCACAAACCTCCTTTTCGGCGCTCTTGGAACATTCGTGACTTTACAAACCCTCAAGATACATTGCTAACTCCGACTCGCAGGTACACCTATGATGGCGGCATCAAGACTACTAAACCAGCAAATACGGCTTTGGGCAAGCCCAAGAATATCATCGACCTAGGGAAGACAGAACTGCCAATGGAGATCATAATGGATTACTTGGAATCATTGAAGGAGGTCTACATTTTGGAGGTACTTGTGCTCGAACCCTCTTCGAAGGGTGTTTTATTAACTGCATAAAGGCTTATGATCTCTGGTCCCACAACTGCAACAACTTCACCAATGATTTTGCTACCTTTCTTCTTGGCAAAGGAATCCCAGACTACATTACGAATATCCCCCAGAAAGTTCTCGATACTGATTTCGGTCGTGCGCTAAAACCACAAATCGACCAAATGGTGAGGCGAAATCATGAGAACAGAAACGGCCTTTTGGGGATAGGGGAGGCCATCAATACACCCAAAACACATGAAAAGCTGGTTGCGTCAGTGAGGAGACCTACCACGGTGGCTGAACTGGATAAGGTGCTGTTGGAGGCCAGGGAGTCATGCGTAGTGGTGTTTTTCTCCTCTGCTAAGTACGCACCTTGCAAGAAGCTTTACCCTCTATACGACCAGCTGGCAGCAGATTATGCTCATAAAGCGGTTCTTATCAGGGTAGACATTGCTAGATCATTTGATATTTCGACTAAATACCAAATTCGTTCAACGCCTAGTTTTATTACATTTTTGCACGGCACCGAGGAAAACAGGTGGTCATCATCGGAAACGTCGACCCTTATACAAAACATCGAGCTGCTCGTACAAATGGCGTGGCCAGCACACCCTCATAAATCTTTATCTCTCCCTGCACTACACGCTTTGAATACCAAACCGGTCTTATTTGGCAAAGTGCCTCCCCTCGGCAAGCTCAAGACAAAGATGGGGCCTGCAGCAGAGGATAGAGCTATATCTGGTGTGTTGAATTTTGTTGCGGCGCGTGCCTCAGAAGGTGCAGCAGAAGCTACGCTTCCAGATCTGAATGCTTTCAGCAACTTTCTACGCTCAGCTCCCGCCAAACTACCTATCGAGGTCATGTTCACAATCGTCGATTTGCTCCGCGTAGCTCTCGTCGATCTGCGATTCAGCGGTTGGTTTGCTGAAGAGCATAATCATACGACTATCGAACTCCTTCTATCTTCCATCAACTCCCTTAAAGATTGTCCATACTCACTACGGCTTGTCGCACTTCAAATGGCATGCAATCTCTTCTCCACCCCACTGTACCCGCCTCACATTCTTGAGTGTTCGGCCTTAAGGACCCCAATTGTGCAGCTCATCACTACGAGTCTACTAGACGATAAACACCACAATGTCCGCGTTGCAGCCGCAAGTCTTTCCTTTAATATCGCATCAGCAAATTCCAAGATACGAGCAGATGAGCACCGAGAAGCGCTGCCGGAAGGCGATCAGATCGAGCTTGCAGCCTCGCTGCTCGAAGCTATCCAGTTAGAAGAGGCATCGCCAGAAGCACTGAAGGGCTTCCTACTCGCATTTGGCTACCTGATATACTGTGCACCTAAAAACGGCGAGCTGGTGGATCTGCTGATGAGTATGGATGCGCAAGGCACGATACTGAGCAAGACCGAGTTATTCCCGGACGAGCAGTTGATTCGGGATATCGGCGAGGAGCTGTTGGGTAAAGGTCTTAAATAGAATCAAGCTAAACGTACATACTACCTTGACGAGAAGTTATACATATTCTAGAATAGACTGCGGAAGACTTCAGGGAACCTTCCGAGCATCGGAGCCAGGCGACGGCATTCAATCCCACGAGATGATTTTTGTGGGAGGCAATTTTGAATAGATTGTATCCAGGGATGACCAATGAGATCTATACATCGTTCTTCTTGATTTCACTGGTGTCAAAATGCTAGATTGCAGCTTCTAATTGAAATGCGGTCACGTGTGCGGTCTTGCAGAAAAGGGGTTCGCTTAAGGCGACGAACGACGTCTGACCATTTATACCAACAGCATTTCAACACTTAGATCCCACGAGTCCAGAGAGTCAAAGTATTGTTGCGCTCTTGGTCCTGTCTTCGGCGTCTGATTGCTCCTTGGTGATTGGCCGCGAGTCCCACGTCAAGAGCAAAGTTCCTGAGACTAGGATAACTCTCTGTGGTTAACCTCGCAGGTTCAGTCTGGTGCCTTGAAGTGAATCCATTCAAAGTTGTTTCACAGGGCCCGTCCGGTGAGCGAGTCGCGTTTTTAGAATATTCGTCGAATGTTGAGAATTAGGCAGTATTAGGCGGCTCCACCAATGTGAATCGAATATAGCAGAACTGTTTGGTAGCTTTAGCTCAAAGTTATTACGTATAGAGTCGCTTCATCCTTCCTTTTCGATGTTGCGGTAGAATAAATATCCGGATTGCGATTGAATTCGTCGTTTTGAGATTTAGATCGCGTTTCGCTCACCAACCGGGCCCTAAGCGAGCGCGAGTTTCTTCTAAATCGGACAGCATCACTTTGACTCCGATGTAGATCCAAGACGAGTGCACTTAGGGCACTTTTTAAATATGATCAAAGGACTTATAGCCAGCTTCGATAGAACCACAATTGTCAAAAAGGGGCATCAGTGATGTTCTTGATGGTGGAATGGCGGTGGGGGCAATATGAGTAGGAAGTCTAGAACCAAAGCAGAAGTTCCAAGCAAAGGATCTGTCTTTCTGCAAAAGTGAATTTATCTGCTTGGTAATGAACGCGTAGCTTAGCAGTCCTTTTGATGCTAAGTCCGTGGGGGTCAAATTGGCAAATGCTTCCTGAATCCTGTCCAGACAATTCACTTGTGAGGTAACTATATGATAATTGCTCAAATTTACGCTATTTTCACCTTTGATTGTTGCAGGTATGGGACATAGGTAACAGGCCTCTTATTGGGTAAAAACACTTTCAGATTGTACCATCGCAGATCTTATATACTATGCATGGCTATAGGTGAAAGCTATTCAGGAACCCGCTTCCTGGGGCTTTTGACTTGAAATTTGATGACACGCAAACAGTAGTAAAGTAAGTTTGTTACAGACTTGAGTAGCGTTCATATTCATGTTCACAGCTCATATAACTGATAAAAGTAGTTAGCTTTGCCTTGTATCCTCTACGGTCTACCCTCCGCTCTCTGTCCTGATCCGCCACGAAGAATTGACCGCCAAATGAGGCGCACAAGCCAGGACAACTTTAGCCTAAGGAAATACTGCCATAACAGCAGAATTGTAAGGAAGGACTCACCGAAATTGGTAGCAGGGTTCTCCATGACTCATTGAAGGTGAAATGTAACCCCCACGCTAGTGACTGCTTCACTCTCAACGTCCACACAACCCATTACAAAAGAAAATATCTACTCCATACTCTCCTACTTCCTACAAAACATCGCCATACAGAACATCTCAACACACTCCTTTATTGTCGTCTGCTACTTGAGTACTCTCTTGGGTGTAAGTTCATCATCCTCTTCTCATTCTTCGCTTGATTTCTACCTTCCCCCCCTCTTTTCCCCCCTTTACGCGTTCACGAAAAGTTCACCTTCGCCCTCAACTTTAAGATCTGACTTTGGCTATCTAGCGTTTCATACTCAATCTCTGAGATTCCAACTGGTAAGTCATCACACGCGTCTTCTTTGAACAATGCTCTTCAAGTGTCAACACAATAGCTTCGCTAGCATCTTTGGCTATTGTCACAACCATTGTCGCAATATGTGCACGTAACACCACTGACGAATCAACAGTACACACACTCTCAAGCCTGTCGATTACGCTCCGCTCCGTAAGTACTCTGTGCATTCCTAATGCTCAAATTCAAAGCTGTTCAAACATTTTCAACGGCTGGATTCTCTCCTAACACCGAACTCCTAGACCACAGTCCTTTCCAATACGTACGAATCTTTATCATACCTGTTATTTGACATCCAAGACGTAAGTTTTCTTCCTGCACCCATTACGAAATATTCAAAGTGACCATTTTCCTTCAACAGCACACCGACTCCAATCCAACCTCATTGACCAGCATCTGTCCCTATCAATCAGTTCAAGAACAATTTGAACCCGACAGACTTACAAGACCCTCGTTCTTCAAGAAAAGTAACGACAAGTAAGTCCTATGTCTCTTGTCTTCCGGTGTCGCTTTACTTGGGCTGCTTTTTCATCCAGGGTTAGATCAAGTGACTTACCGTAACCATCACTAACATCTTCACAGATCAAAAGAGGTTCATCAATATTGTACCAGTACCTTCACAATGTCTCTTGCAATCGACTACACCCCAGTCGAGCTGGAAGAGTTTGCCATCAATTACACCACCGGCGCTGGTCGTCGCTTGGCTGCTGTTGGCAACTCTCCGATCGAAACTCGAGCTGTCATGTGTGTTGACATTCCTACCGCCACCACCCTTACACCTATCATCCTCCTTACCGGAAGCTGTTGCATCTCCGATGCTCCCCACATTGGTGACAAGCTTGCTTTCCAAGATCAAGACCAAAGCAATTTGCTCACTCCTGCTACTGCAACCGACCTCTTGCAACGAATTAGTTCCGCTGGATTACTCAGTGCACCCACCACCGGACCTCTCACAACCTTCACCATCTTCAAGAAATTGCCCCAAGAGATTCAAAACAAGATCTTCATCCAAGCAGCCAGCCAAGAGGGTCGCGATATCTATGCTATTGAAGTTCCCAACCTTGGATCGCGTAGACCAAAGAGCGCCAAGGATACCGACGCAACACATCATGGCTCTGAGTGGGGAATTCAGATTGTTGGTACCAGCATCACAAGCGTTCTGGCAAGCTGCAAGGGAGCCTACGAGGCAGTAATGAATATCGGAACCTACCAGCCACTTCTGCAGTTGAAGGGCTGCGGTCTTGCATATTACATCAACCCGGACATTGACCGAGTCAATCTTGGCTCGGATGTTCCGTCCTTCAACATGTTGCCATGCGGGACTCTGGGAGAGTATTTGGTCAACCCTGCCGATATGGGAATGATTAGAAGAGTCGCCCTCCCTCTATGCTTCTTCATGAACGACTTTGGTTGGTCTATTATCTCAATTACGCCTCTCACCCACTTGGACGAGTTTCGCATCCTTGAGCGCATTCGTCACCCTCAGCAAACAACAGCATTCAAGCTTGAGATGGACTTTTTGAGATATAGCCGCGCGTCCCCTCGTATCAGTGAGGATGGCGACGAGACAGTCGAACACCACGTTGCGGCTCGACCAATCTATAAAGGCAGTGCTGACATGGATGCCATGAAGCGTGTTTTCAAAAACGTCAACCCAACCGTCGAGCGCCAACGCCTAATGGATATATGGGCTCTTCTGAGCTCCGTCTTCAAGCTGGTTCCGACCATTCCGAAGATTACAGTCTGCATTGACTACATCGTCTAGTTCTCAGCTTTGGATAGCAGTTGTTTGGATGTGTGTTTTGGCAAACATAACCAATCTCTCCACAATTGCCTGCGCTGAGCTGTCTGTTATTTTGCTACACTTGCTATTGAAGGAAATACCCTGGTCTGATACTTTGTTTTTGTCACTTTGGCGTTCGAAATTATGGTACCCCAAGGAAGGAAATGGAATGCTTTGCTCAGTCACACCTTGTCTTACTAGTATATGATCCCTTCAGCTCAAGTCAGAATAAAAAGAGTGTCGAACATACGAAACGTGTAATGGCATCTCAAGTAACAAGGATTGTCAAAGTGCTGACCACGGGCTGAGCTGGCCAGTTGTACATGCAATGGGAGAAGCGTGAACTGCAACACAGTGCTGTGCCTCTCCGAGGATGTTCATCAATATAAACTCGAAGGAAAGACGCGCTGAACATAACCACCCAAGCGTCATGTTGCGAGCGAGTGGCCATTGAGCCACTTGGTCTAGTCATTGTCTTGGGCCAGGACTCTGGTGAGCGGGGTAATTCAAGCAAAAGTTTATTTTCAACGCGTCGAGAGTTCTCCATCCAATCGCTCACCAACGATGTGAAGTCCGGCGCGTTATATACACTTGTCGCTATAGGGACCGAAAAGCAGTAGCCAATAAATTGCTCTGGGCTTATACTCCGGAGGGAAGAGGCCAGGAGACTTCGGCAAGGGCGGGCGATGGTGAGGAATTTCGCCTGAATCACAAGTGCTGTAACTTCTCAAAACATAGAATCTGCATTTCCCTTTACGCAACACCACGCGAATGACACGAAATACAGTTCTCACATAGCTTGCATTGATTTGGGATCTGCACAAGGAGCTTGAAAAGACCGCGTTCTCGAATTGTTGTCTCGACCCTCAAGGACTCAATTAAGCTCAACATCCCTGCACCAGGTTCACGGGCCAACCAAAGCTTATTTACTTTGCTTTGGCAAGGTTCGAATGAATGCATCATCTAGTTCTACAACAACGATTTCGCGACTCCATTCTTGCTATCAACGACACACTTACGGGCATGGCTCTGGATCCGCGATTAATGCCAGGTGTGGCGCCGGAAATGCGCTTGAAATCGTCTGCTTCTACACCATCGTTGCGATCGAGGGAGGGGACGCCAACGGGCAGAATGGATGCGCCGGGAGGCAATGTTAGAGTCGTGGTGAGAGTTAGAGGCTTTCTTCCTAGAGGTAAGGCAATCGTATCAATTGCTGAATGCTGCTAAGAGTTTTGTTCCTATCCAGAAACCGAGCGGGGTGCAGAATGCCTCATTGAGATGAACCCCAGCAATCAAGCGACGACCCTTCTTGTTCCCAACGATTCAGATCCTGCAAATTCGCGATCGAAGACGCGTAAAATTGTCGAGGAGAAGGTCTTCACTTTTGACAATTCGTTCTGGAGTCACGATACGAAGGACGAGCATTATGCGCACCAGGAGGATGTCTACAACTGTCTGGGAGAGGAATTCTTGGACCACAACTTCGAGGGATATCACACATGCATTTTTGCGTATGGCCAGACTGGCTCTGGTAAGAGTTATACTATGATGGGTACGCCCGATCAACCCGGATTGATTCCGAGGACCTGCGAGGACCTCTTCCAGCGGATTGAGGCAGCACATAACGAGACACCCAACATATCCTACAACGTCCGAGTCTCCTATTTCGAGGTTTACAATGAGCACGTCCGTGACCTGCTGGTGCCGGTCCACCCAAACCAGCCTCCATACTACCTCAAGATACGAGAATCACCCACGGAAGGACCGTATATCAAGGATCTGACTGATGCACCGGTCAAGAACATCTCCGAAATTATGCGACATATGAAGATAGGAGATGCGAGCCGTACAACAGCAAGCACAAAGATGAACGACACCAGTAGCAGAAGTCACTCGGTCTTCACCATTATGCTCAAGCAAATTCATCACGACATGGAGACCGACGAGACCACAGAGCGTATGGCCCGAATTCGGCTTGTGGATCTCGCAGGCAGTGAACGAGCAAATGCTACGCAAGCCACTGGTGCGCGTCTTCGGGAAGGAAGTAATATCAACAAGTCCCTGACCACACTTGGACGAGTTATCGCCGCCCTCGCAGACCCAAAACAACAGCGTTCTGGCAAGCGAAACAAGGATGTCGTGCCATACCGAGACTCGATCCTCACTTGGCTGCTCAAGGATTCGTTAGGAGGAAATAGTAAAACGGCCATGATTGCTTGTATTGGTCCTTCGGACTACGACGAAACGCTATCCACCCTCCGGTACGCGGACCAAGCGAAGAGGATACGAACCCGAGCCATTGTCAACCAAGATCACGTCTCAGCCGCTGAGCGTGATGCTCAAATTGCTGCCATGACCGAAGAGATTCGGGTACTGCAACTCGGCGTCTCGGATACCAGACGCCGGGAGAAGGAAGGCAAAGAGCAGGAGGAGAAACTGGAGGAGTATCAGAATAGGGTTGTCACTATGCAGCGGATGATGGAAGAGAGGAGTATGGTCGCCGAGGGTAAGATCCGGAATCTACAGACGGAGAACGATGCGTTGAGGCTTCATTTGAAACTTGCGCTCGATAGTCTGAAGAATCCAATCGAGGTGAAAAGTGCAAGGAGTAGTCTGCAGGGAGGGAGTAGGAAGGGGAGCATGTTTCCAGATGCAGCAGGGGATGTGGATAAAGAGAACGAGGTTCATGACGAGGCGGATGATTTGACAGAAGTTCCTGACCATGAATACGGCGATCATGATGACGAAGGTATCGATGTCACTGCTCATGAAGAGAGAGCAAATGAGACTGAAGGGTTTATGAAGGAGTTATTGTCTGACTTGGGTCTGTTCAAGAAGAAAATCGGGGATGATAAAGCTCGGTTCATGAAACCTTTGGGAGAGCGAGTCAACTGAAGCAGAGGGAATGTATTTTACGAAGCACTATGACACTTGGGTTCGGATTGGGTTATGTGGATTGGGTTATATGGACTCAGCGATGGTGTTTGGAGTATGAGCAATGAGTTTTAAGATTATGATAGCAATGACACGATGTTTATTATGGGTTCTGCATTTCTGAAGGTGCAGTTACTTTTCTTATGTGCTAAACATTTTTGGTGTGGAGGTTTAGGATACTAAAGGGGACGCAATACAGTTCGAGTGGACCATGACTACCCAAGTGGGAACAGCCGCCTTCGAGATGATATTTCAAGAATCAAAGTCCTGTGAGCATGTTTATATAATTGGGATTTGATCGAGGTGGAAGTGGCTGAGATTATTATTCTTTTTGCGTATTAGGGGGGAAACGCCCCATATCCTACGAAAGAACGCAAGATTGTATACTGATTCCCTTTAGACCCTCTTGGTCTCTACATTCACTCTACTCGGTCAATAACCTTAGTTTTTGGCCAATATTGTCTTACTATAGACCCATGATTTGCTATGCGTTATTCATGCATCTAGACCATTGTTATGTATCACTCTCTTTTGTCACTCACACTTCCGTTTGTTGACTTCCAGCGCTATCATTCAGCCATGGCAGGAGATGGCTATCAAGTGAGCCTTGATGATGTAACATAATACACATGAAGCCAGCACTATATTTACATCAATAGCTCAGGCTCTGATGTGGAGGATTCGATCTTGGTTCGGCTTGCATCTGCGTCTCCTTCTCTCTGCTGGCTGTGGATATTGGCTGTGGTACATATCCGTTGCTAAACTTCTACTTGCTTCGAGAGTGAATGAGAATATATTCACCAAAGAGGCCCCTTTGCGTTGTATTAGGCGACTTAGCTCAAGATGAAGAAGAAAACTCGAAGTTCTGAGAGTTCGGTGTTCTTCAATACTCAGCGACAGTCTATAAAGGCTAACCTTCGCCGGAAGCATAGACTTTATGATAAGCACGTTTCGACGTTGGGCAGGTTCACATGCTGTTAGCCGTACGATCAACTTTAGGGAGAATTCCACCAACCGGTACAGCAACATTTATGTTTGACCGATATCATTGCGAAGCTTCTAAGCAGCTGGAGCAGGATTAGTTCACCTTAGTACCCGTTTGTTGTCAATGTAAATATTGTTGTCATTCATACCTTCGTTCATTGACACTGAAAAGACAACTCAATGTATCAGGACTACGCGGGTGAATTGGCAGGTACTCCTGCTTACAGCCTACAGGAGATAGAGTCATGAAACAACTGTTCAACAGCAAAGTTCCAATAATGTAGAAGTAAGAAACTTTGATCACCTTTACTAGGGTTTCCCCTCTCACGAGGAAAATCTTTATTTATATCATACTCCTAGAATTGAAAATCTCTACACTAATTATAAACCTAATTAAGCAGTAAATATCTACCCGAAACTCCATCAACCCCCCTCGTAGGGCAACATGTCCCCTCAGCATTAGGAATCTGGCATCTATAAGCCTCACCCTTGCAAGAATAGCAACCAGCAAGGCCGAAACATTGTCCGTGGCCAGGAGTGCAGTTTTCACAGCGGGATTTCCAACCCCGGGCCAGCCCCAGGAATTGAGTTCACGCGCTGCGTGTACTTCGCCGTGGTATGTTGAGCCGCCGAGCTCGACGGTGCCGAGTTGGGGGGGTGCGGCTGCGAGGGCCGAGACGCCTGCTGCTAGGATAGCGGTGGTGAGGGTTAGGATGTTGGTGAGTTGCATTTTTGTTTTTGTTTTTGTTTGTGTGATATGGTGGATTT
>QGMI01001053.1:0-13399 GCA_007821535.1 Lachnellula occidentalis | reverse complement strand
GACCCCTAACTGAGCATCGCATGGAGATCAGCGCTACTCAGGATCTTGAGGCAAGTCAATACCTTTCTAACTATTATGTTACTTTCATTATTAAAACCGGAATAGGAACCAGATCTTGAAGACGATTTGAGTCGGAACATCTTAGGAGCAACGGTCAAGTTCAATGAAGTCGGCCATGTTCTCAAAGTCTCCTTCCCAACAGACTTTTCTCTTGCATGCATCAGAGGATTTAGACCGGGTAGTAGCCCTGAAGCAATCGTCGACATTGTTCGTGGTCTAGGCTTTGATGTAACTATCAACTGGGTCCGCATTTCTAAGTCTACCACTGTATTGGAGCCAAAAGCTACAGTGAAAGTGGAAGATCCATTGTTTGCCACCGAGCTATGTTCCAGACTCATGGACCAGGGATCCGCCCTCAATGCAGCACCAATATCCATTGCTTCCAGACAGACAAATTGCAGAAAAGTCCACATATCCTGGCACAAATCTACTCGAAGTGCGTGGCTGAACTTTGGCAACGGTGAGATAGCCAAAAGAGTTGCGCAAAATTTCAACAAAGGTAAATATAAGTGTCTAGGCCAATCAGTCAGGTCTTCCGCACCATCGAAGACTCCGGATCGAAGGGGTCGAAGTGGATCTCACAATAGTGTACCATGGACTATAATTTTGAGCGATGTGCCAGGCTATGCGAGTTCCGAAGACATCGAAACAGGAATGAAAAACCTCGTACGATAAGCCACGGCACATTGAGTTGGGAGCAAGCAGTTACGATGCTCTTGATGCAGAAGTCAGCGTTGTGGTAAGGTCGCAACTTGAAGAGCATGGCCCACTGGAGCTCTTCCATCTCGCGCCCAGTCATGAGGGGAAGCGAGTAAAAGCTACAGCTTGGTTTATAGATGAAGAAGATGCACGGTCGGCATGCGAGTTGAACAACGGACCTCTTGGTATCTTGAAAAAGGGGAGACTGACCGTAACCCTTGTCCCGTCAGCCAAAATAAAGGTTTCCGCGCCAATCTACCTCGCCTTGAAAACCATAATTGATGAGGCGAGCATGACCTGGAAAGAACGGCACCTACGACTTTTCGTTTACCAAGATGCTGTGTCACGCTTCACAACATTAAAAGTTGAGGGTGACGATGCGAAAGACGTGGCCAGCGCGCGCAAAACACTTGACGATATCTTGCGTGGAGTAGTCCTTACCGACGGCCAACATGAAATTGGGAGTTCCTTGTTCAACAGCAATCGAAGCGCATATAACAAGCTCAAGTCAACTGAGAAGGAATTTCGTATAGTCATCATCAGAGACAAAACGAAACGTCACCTCCTGTATCATGGCGCTCCCGAGAAAATGCACCAAGTTGTTCGTCAAATTACGGATATACTCAGAGAAGAATCCTCGTCGATCTTTGAAATTGCTCTGTACGATGATCATCAATTCTCTTGGACGATTCGCGGTGGTTTCAAGAGCATCGTGCAAGAACTGGGAAAGGACGTTGCCGTTTTTGACGTCGTATCGAGGAAGATCATCATCAACGGCACGCAGCAGCAATTCGATGCCGCGCTGTCAATCATGAACGGCGAACATCATGTCAAGACCCATACCCTACCCGAGCACAAGTCTGAGGGAGAGTGTCCGATCTGCCTCGCAACGGACGATATCGAAATCCCGGTCGAAACTTCATGCAAGCACACATACTGCCTTGAATGCTTTGAGGGTTGCTGCAAACACGCAGCATCAACAAGCACAAATCAGTTCCAGATCAAGTGTGCAGGCGATGGAGGCGAGTGCAGGAAGGTCTTTGATTTGCCCGAATTAAAGAACCATGTGTCATCATCAGTCTTCGAAGACATCTTCATATCATCCTTCACAGAGTATATCGGTCGTCACCCCGAAGATTTCCACTACTGCAAAGGTGTTGATTGTGGGTTTGTTTACCGCTGCACTCCAGCCGCAAATTCAAAGCCTCTCTTGTACGCTTGCTCAAATTGTCCCCAGCGTCTATGCACCTCCTGTCACGAGGATTGGCATGGTGGTCACACTTGTGCAGAGTATAAAGACCTTATATCAGGTGGTTACGAGGCGCTCGAAAATTTGATAATGGAGCTTGGTATTAAAGCTTGCCCTAAATGCAAGACTTTAATGGAAAAGACAGAGGGCTGCAATCATATGAGTTGCTTGGCCTGTAAAGCGCATATTTGCTGGGTGTGCATGGCGGTTTTCGAGACCAGCAAACCGTGCTATGATCATATGAGTGAAGTGCATGGTGGTATTGGCCTTGGACTTGCCAATTTTGCGTTTCAATAATCGAAGGTAAAGGTCTTCTTGGTAGCTTCTAGGCTTTTATTTAGTGCCTCGTCAGCTGCTCGAAAAGAGTAACAGCAGAAAGATAAAGATTTGCACTTCCACATGATCTAAATCATCAAATAATGTGTTGTATATCCAGAATTCATGACCGTTCGAACCTGGAGCCCATGTGATAGCATACTTGTGCCCACGCAAATAGAGAAAGGCAGTGGATAGAGCAAAGTGGGAGCGAGGGGAGATTTTTGGGGTGCGCTTCGCCAAGCGAGAGGCGCCAAGCGCCGTGCAGCAACGCGTCTCCCGTCGACACTTCTCAGCTGTGAACATTTCACGAACACTTGCATTTTTCGTACAAGTCTTTTCATTTCTACATTCTCGTTTTGGTAGCAATTTGTACCAATCCGGGTGAAGTTTCCTACAGGATAGCTCTAAGACTCCCTCTATCCATTCAATCCTGCCCAGTGCAACTTGGGTTCTCATTATGGCCTTCGAAAATCTGTCAAACGAGCTCCTTCTCGAGATCGTGGACCACGTTGACCACTCTGGCCTCCTGAGCCTTTCTACCTGCTCTCAACGATTACACGACCTAACCGAATTGAGACTGTATGCCACCTTCAACCAAACAGGCCGGCACGCGGTCCCAAACATGCTACGAACGATCATCGGAAAGCCTCATTTGGCAGGGTATATCAAGCACCTCGGCATTAGCATGCTCCATAATGGCGTATCGCCTGATACTGATATTGACGTTTCCTTCATATCCCAAAAGGACGAAGCATGGATTAGTGCAAGAATCAAAAGCTTAGGTGGAGGCATGAGCAAAGAGCTATGCGACCTACGGCTTTATAATTTGATGCACCTTGGTGACAACTGGAAAATCCTTGCGAGTCTTCTAATTCTACTCTGCTCCGACACCGTGGAGTCGATAGAACTTGCTGAAAGACGTCACGGTTACCCGGGCATCTTTGAGCTTGTATTGAGCAAAAAAGGCCAACCTTTTCCTAAGCTTCGCCGGATGCGTTTGTCGCCAGATCTCACGGACAATCAGATGGCGACGACAATTGAACCCCGCCTTTTTCTCTTTGCATTAAGTCTCAAACATCTTTCAGAAATCGAATTCGAGCAGCTTTTCCTTTGGGTAAGTGAAGATGAGGAAATAATGCGCGACCTTTTAGACTCTGTGCAAGAGACCTTTGCTCCTACGCGGCTATCTATCATCGACTGCTGTATTGATCCCCGATTTCTGAGACTGTTTCTGCAAAGGTTCAACTCCCTCAAGCATTTCAAGTATCGCGCGGATTGGAGTCTGATCCCCGCTATGATTATAGACGGACTGTCAAACTCGAAACATTGCCTTGAAGAGTTAGTCCTTGGAGATCCAGATTTTGCTTCGGGGTTCAAATGGCACGACCTTCAGCAAGTCTCTCTTAAGTCGAATGCCACGTTTATGTCGATGGCCGACTTTATGAACCTCAGAATCCTCGTTGTCGAAGGAGCCATGCTCCACTGGGTAAAAGGTGCAACAAGCGCACCATCTACTGGCGGAGAGCCAGATCATTCGACAGTAGAGGATCTAACCTGCATCAATAACCTGCCGCAATCGTTAGAGCGTCTCCGGCTCTATAATTGTCGCCGTCCGCTATATATACTCATCAGACAACTGCTTCTTTCTCCCACCCTACCGCCAAAACTAAGAAAACTTGAGGTGAGTTTTGATACTCCAATCCGTAGAAAGAGCTTCCATATTGAAATATAACTTCAGGTGGAAATCAGGTCTGAGGAAAGCCCTTGGGTAGCTTTCAAACCAGTATGGGATGACTGCGTTGCTATCGCGCAGGAAAAGGGGATAGTCCTTACTCTTGATATAAACCCTGCACCGAGTATTACCTGATATACTTCTGTCGTCCACTGGAATCGGGTTGCGATTCATTGGTCACTGAAGCCAGCACACGCTTTGCCGTCCGTGGCCAGCACAATGCGTAACTCGTGTGTATCTGCGCCGGAGCCACAAGCGGAATTAGCCTAGGCATAGTCGAAAGGACGGCAGTCGTGTTGAATTCGAAATGGTCAACTTTCCATGTCCTCGGTAGACTAAAAGCGCGTTTTGCAGACCAACATACAAAGCTTCAAAGCTTCACTTCAAGCCTCAAGCTGGTGTTTTTCGAGCCCAACATCTCGTTCGGTTCTGGAGTTGATCGATACCGCCTGTAAGAAGATATTGGCTGCTGAGGCAAATATCAATTATTTGTTCATGAGCTAGGGCTCTTCTCCTACAAAGCTACCAATATTTATTCACGGTCTTGCGCTTTTGCTTATGCTGTACTAACATCTTTTATGGACCTGAACTTCTCATTCGGTGCCACTCCAATGGCCTACTTGTGTTTCCTATGCGTCTTCGTTATACTCCACCCCATCCCTATCCCCACCTCCATTGAATATTTCGGCTAGACTAGCAAGATCCCACATCCGGTTATACTTTCTTTTATCTGCCCTTTTCCACCACCACTTATTCACCGCCGACCTAATGCATAACAAATCCTAAATCTTTGTTGCACGTCGCAGCGCTAAGAAAACATATAAAAATCGGGATCGACGCTAGGGAATCCTAGGCGCTAAGGGTTGGGAATGTCAACGAACCCTTCCCATGCCCCCAAGTTGGGGTCCATGGAAACCCTACTGCAAATCCCATGCACGTCATCAAATTGAGGCTGCCGTGCCTGTCTATGGGCCGCACCGCACTGAAAGTTTGGCATCGGGACGTATGCTGTTTCACTTTTATGGTTGCTGGGCCACAGGGTCAATTTCTGGGACAGTACGTACGTACGCAGTATCAAGTTTTGTCTTCTCCAATGACCGTCGTGTATTCTTTTATCACCAACAACATGACGTGCAGTATTACTTGCATTTTGCATCAAAAGAGTTTGGATGGTTTGGTATGGTTTGGTAAGGTTTGGTAGGCAGCACTGTTGTCGCAGCAAGAAGCGTCGTCTTATTCATCCGGGATAAATCATCCCGTACTCTCATACTTTAATATACTTGCAACTCCTATGCCTATTCAATTGTCGTTCCCTTCCTCTCTCTTGAACCATGTCTTGCAACCATCAGCCGCCCAAATTGCCGATACTGTAGTCGTTTATTAATAATGCTGCGCATTCCATCCTATTGCATTCAAATACTTCTCATATCATGTTCTGCAGGTTTCTCCCTCCTGAGTACCGTCCCACCTGGTGTGAATACTGCCCATCACATTGAACCCGGCTTTTCCGTCGATGTGCTTTGGCAAGATGCCCCAGGTCCAATCCATTTTGATTTAAGAAAGGGCTCCCCGAACGCTTCCGCCACTTGGCTAGCAATAGGCTGTAAGTATGAAGCCTTTCGACTTGCCTTACATGTTCCCGAAATTTGTTGGTAGCTGACGGACTTTTGTTAGCTGAGTTGAATGCAACACAAAAAACTGCATTTAATTGGGTGGTACATGCTAGTCAGATAGGGGATTGGGAGTTTTGTGCACTCAGCTATAATGCTACGCCCACGCAAACCCAGCTGATGAATTTCACCTTTCCTGTCCATATCGTATCGGGAAGCTTAGGTCAATCATCAAGCAGCACGGTGCCACGAGAAGGAACTCAAGTACGCAAATAAGACAACTTGCTCTAGGATTTGTTCTAACAAAGACCAAGCCACAGACAACTACAACCAACTTTACCTTGCGTGCGGGTACACTTATGGAATCTTCTGCTACACCTACAAATTCTTCCGGCACAAAGTCTTCATCTATACCCACGCCCATATCCTCCAAGTCCCAAATTACAAGCCTCCGTCAAAATGCAACCTCGATTACCCCATCGCCGTCTACATCTTCCACTGTCGTACCGCCACCACCCAAACTCCAACCCTCACTTACCATAGGCGCGAAAGCTGGCATCGGCGTCACAGTCGCGCTATCCTCCTTCTTCCTCCTCAGCGCCCTAGCCCTCTTCGCCTTCCGTTGCGGGCGACGGTCTGCCGGGACTCCTACTTCTGTATTCGAGAAAGCCGAGCTACCGGCTGGGGATATGTTAACACATGTACATGAGCTGGGATCAGAAGCAGGAGGAGGGTTTAGAGAGGTCGATGGGAAGGAATTGATGAAGATTGCTGAATTGAATGGAGCTGCAGTGAGTGGTCTGGTAGATACAGAGCGTGGAATGAGGGCGGAATTGGAAGATGGGAGGATGTTTGCGGAGAACTGACGTGGTAGGGTTGCTGTGGGATGGTTGGCTGGTTGGTTAGCTGATATGTTAAAGATGAATTACGGTGGTTTGATGTGAATTGATATCTTAGGTTGACTTCAAGTGAAGGTTGGTTGGCACTTCTTATTGATCTCCCAAGTTCGGGAAAGGGAATCCTGCTGAATGAAACTTGGAGTTCATGCTATCAGATAATTTCAACCAGATCCAATCATCCCCTCGGCACAAAAGACATTCTCGTTCTCTGTTTCCTTTCACCGACGCGCAAGGTAGACTTGGAGGCAGCCATTTTAATAGTTAGTTCGAAAACTAGGCAACCACAGTCAACTGGCTTAACTTAAAATGCAGTTCTCGCTATTCCTAAGAACTACAAACTACGTATTCAAGTTTCCTTAAGCGATTAAAATTGGCTAGTATAGATTATATTAGAAACTACCTCCCAGGCCCCTGAAGGCGCCGAAGGCCCTGTAGAGTCCTAGACCCCTACAATGTATCTAAATAGTAGGTGGAAATAGTAGTTGACTTCTGGTTTTTATTAGTTCAAGTTTAGACGAAAAGCTAGCAGTTAAAACAATTATCAAAAACGCTACTTAGAAATCCTGAAAGTCTACGGCCGCAATCGGCATTTTCTCCAAAGATCTCTACGATGAAAGGTCTAAAGAAAACATGCACATCGATTGGAGCTGATAGAACTTCATCTCGAAATCATCGGGAATAGAGCAGGCCTGGCTTGGGGAGAAGACCTTGTAATACCGTACTAGCAAAGGGTTTTACGAGGCTAAAAGGCTTAATACGACAAATTACTCCAGAAACGATAAGATGAGCTACGTGAAGCATTCCAAGTTTGTCGGCTGGCTGACGGAGCTAACGAATAAGCTTTCACCACTAGTACAAGTACTCGTAAAATACGCGAAAGTTCTTCAGGGGTAATATATCTATCACTCCAAAACTCAAAGTCTCATTGTCTTCAAGAATCGATTGTCTTTCTGACCATGGTTTGTAATTAAGAATCAACCATCGCTATTGAAGCGACTAATATTATAAGATGAGATATAAGTATGTATGTATAGGTACAAACAAACCACTCACTAAAAATGACGTATTTCCTCTAATCAGGTGGTATAGTAGGAAGACGAAGTTGTTTAGCAGGATGATCTTTCTAACGGTTACTGAGTACGCGGCTGAAGATATACGTAGTGAGTTAAGAAGCTTGCTTGTCTCTATTCTATCTCGTATGCCAACTGATTTTGCGCTGTTTCGAATGTATTTTTTTTTTGGAGTGCTGTACATAATGAATGATTTGTACTTGATAATTGTATAATCATTGACTTAAACATAAATACATATGACCTTTTCATACCGGTAAAATACTTGCCTTGATATTCATTCATAAACAATAAGATAGATGCGGCCTTCTTAGACAGCCTTTGGTGCTCCATCTCAACCACCCCGGGTCCATCTATTCCTTAATCCACGACGCCGTTCCTTCCTTCGGCCCCACATCATAACATAACATAAGAGCCATTAATCGATCTCAATAAGCTAATCCGCCGCGCCCCATTAAGAAACATGTTTGTTTTCTTTCTTTCTTTCTTTCTGATCAGTCAATCAATCAACCCAGTTCAACCCTGTCCTGTCCCCTATGCGCGTCCATTTGGCGTTTCACGTGATAGACGTCGTCCTGTATGTTTGAGGGAACTCATCGATGGATGTATATTATAAACACTATGTACAATACAATCACCTGCGATTGCCTTCTTCATCCCGAGTCAAAAACCAACAACATCCCATGTTCCCGATGGACAAATGATCAAGTCCATGCATCAACGCAAATATCGCAAAATAAAAAATCAAGCACTTTTCCCAACACCGAATATTTTAATGTTGCGACGCGAATGTAATATACCTGAAGCCAAGATCGCTTCATAAAGAAGGAAAGTAAGCAGCGGGTAATTTATACACCGTGCTTGCCAGCTGTTCTCTTTACCATCGTCTTTCGGCGTTCTCTGTCTTTTTCTATTTGAATGTCAGTAAATGTTACTCGCAGATGGTGAAAGTGTACTAACGTTCATCCCAGACCAAGAACTCATGTAAAGCACTCCCAGCAGGCACCATGGGCAAGACAGGGACCTTCTTATCGGTGACGACCTCCAAAAATGCTGGGCCATCACTCTCAATCAACCACTTCAAAGAATCCTTGACATCATCCGGTTTGATACATCTCCTGGATTGGATACCCATAGCATCGGCAAGTTTCATGAAATTTGGGTTCTCAGAGTGTGTATGCGCGTATCGGTCCTCGTAAAAGATGTTCTGCCATTGGGTGACCATTCCTTGCTCCTCGTTGTTTAACACGATGATCTTGACACCGATGTTGAACTGTTTGGCTGTAGACATTTCTGTCAGGGTCATGTTGAAGGAGGCGTCGCCATCAATATCTATGACGAGAGCATCAGGCTGGGCAACCTTGGCTCCGATGGCTGCAGGAAGACCAAAACCCATGGTTCCGAGACCCCCAGAAGTAATCATTGTTCTTGGGTGTCGCCACCTGAAATGTTGAGCTGTCCACATTTGATGTTGACCTACACCAGTGGTGATGATGGTCTCTTGTTTCCGGTCAGCGGTGAGATTCGAGAGTTCTTCAATAACAGTTTGAGGCTTGATGAGACCTGTTCGATCTGCCTTTTCGTACGCTGAGAGAGGGAACTTTTCTTTCCAGTACTTGATCTGGTCGAACCACTCTTTCCTATCAGTCATACTCTTGCTCTCGACCAAAGGTAAGAGCAGGGCCAAGTTAGCTGCGACATCGCCTTCTACAGCCTCAGTCGCTTGGACAACCTTATTAATGTTCTTCGGCATGATTTCGAAGTGGACAATACCTCCTCGTCCCTCAGCAGCAGCGGCCTTGGCTTGTGGGGCAAACTTTGGAACACTGCCAGTTACACGATCGTCAAAACGGGCCCCAAGAGCAATGATAAGATCAGCATCTTGGATGGCAAGGTTAGCGTAGGCTGCACCGTGCATACCGAGCATATGTAAAGCCTTCGGGTCTAGTTCGTCAAAGCCACCAAGTCCTTGGAGAGTAGTTGTAACCGGGATAGATGTCTTGTCGGCAAACTCTTGCAAGAGCTTGGGCCCTTCTGGAAGTGCAATGACACCCTGACCAGCATAGATAATTGGCTTCTTGGCAATATTGACCATGTTAGCCACACGTTTGAGGGTAGCGGTCAGCTGCTTATGGCTAGCATCAATTGCTGCCTTTGATGCGTGGCTAGGGAGGGATGGAAGAGTACTGCTGATGGGAATTGCTTTTCGAAGAATAGCAGCTGTGACATCTTTTGGTAGATCCACCAAGACTGGTCCAGGTCGTCCAGATGTGGCGATTTCAAAAGCCTCCTTTATCCTCTTGGGCAACTCCGCCACGTTTCTGACCATTACGTTCCATTTTGTGCATGCTCTTGAGATACCAATAACATCTGCCTCCTGGAAAGCATCACTGCCAATTGCTGTTGTTACGACCTGGCCAGTAAAGACCACCAATGGAGTTCCATCCGAGAGGGCATCCTGCATGGGAGTAATAACATTCGTTGCACCGGGTCCTGAAGTAACGAGAACGACACCTGGCAGTCCACTGGCCCTGGCATAACCCTGTGCCATATGCCCGGCGCCTTGTTCATGTTTGGGGAGGATGAAATTGAAATGTTTTGAGTTGTAGATAGCATCGAAGACGGGAAGAATTGCACCGCCAGGGTAACCGACTGAAATAGAATTAGCAACGCCAATTGAGATTGGATTTTAGTATACTTACAGATATGCTTGACTCCCTGTCTAAGCATCATCTCATGGAAGATTTCACCGCCAGTCATCCCAATGAACCTGCATTGTGGGTCAGTATATATGGTTTCGAATGGCGGTGACTCAGAACGTACGACTCGTCCATTTCTGGTTGTCGAGCATTTTGCAAAGGGTTCTCGCGTCTTGCTGGAGTGGAATTGAATGCTGGGCTTGGACTTTCTCTTGGTTGTCTGCACAATTGTTAGTAATGCTCGAGTCACAGATGTGAGGACATACGGTGAGGGGGCGGCTGCGGTGGCGGCTGTCGTTTGTGTTCTTACAGCAGCTGGACCTTTCTTGGAAATGGCAATTGCTGCAGGCGCAGGTGTATTCGAAAAGGGCCGTGTATTGCATCTTTGCTTTTGTCTGAGAGCGCGAACAGCACTGCGTGCGGGGATAGATCGAAGCATGGTTGGTGGAGGGGAGTATTTGAGTAATGAGAGGAAAGGGAAGTTGGGCGGATTGAGGGAGGGAGGGATGGATGTGTGTGGGATCCTTTGGGATATTACCCTGTCTGCAATGCGGAGTATGTATGCAGCAGAAGGGAAGAGGAAGTGTACTTGTATTGAGGGTTGTGATCTTGCTTGGATGGGAGAATGATGTGGGTTGGTTGGATGACTCCAAGTAAACTGCACAAATTGTGTAGCACGACGAATTGCACGCCGCTACCGGAGAAACGGTAAAGGGTGGGGAGGAAACATCCACGGCCAATCAAAGACCGGGAAATTGCAACTTTTCACAGTGGCGGACATTTATGTGTACCTCGGAACATCAACTGTCTATAATTACCTTGTTTGTCTATTCTGGGCTTCTGCTTCTCCATCTCCATCTAAGGTAATGAAGTTATTGTCAGCCTCGTCGACAAGGCCTCGTATTTTTATATAAAAAGCAAGGGTCTATGTAACCTAGATAAGTGGAACTTTCTGTATTTCGTCCATTCCATGCCTTCCTCGTGGGGGAGGCCACAACAAGCGCACCACTCAGCTCTCTCCTTCAGACGGACCTTCTAATTCTCTTCTCATCTGATGGCGGGGAACATGAGATACGACGATACTTCGTGAGCTGACACGAGATGTTCTTTTTCCCTCCACTTGAAATCTCTCCTCTTGAGCTTACCTTCCTTCCTCCCTGGCATCCCACGATCCCCTGACATTCATTGCCAAGTTGCTATTCCATCAATTAATTCCAGGTCAAGCGTCACACGCAAGCACCCGCACCCCTCAATTCCAAATACCCCGCGATACGAACCCCACACGGAATCCAACAGCAACACAAAATGGCAGGAACCGTCCCAGTCGCAAAGTCCTTGAAGGAAATCTACACAGAAGATGCCATTTCCTCGCAGACCGGAAGATGGGAGAAGCTGCTGAAGCAATTCAACTCCAATTATGGTCACAGCCCACAGTTCGTCTCCCGATCACCAGGGCGGGTCAACATCATCGGGGAGCACATCGACTACTCCCTCTACGCTGTACTGCCTATGGCCATCACAGCAGATGTTCTATTGGCAGTGGCAGTTACCGACAATGCGCAAGCGGCGCCGAATTCCTACAAGATCAAAGTCTCGAATGTCCAATCCTCGAAATTCCCCTCTCACGAATTCGACATCCCATACGACTCTGTCGAAATCGATTCCAAAGTCCACGAATGGACCAACTACTTCAAGTCTGGTCTCCGAGGCGCATTGGAATTGCTACGGAAGAAACATGGAGCTGCATACAAACCCAAGAGTATGGAGATACTCATGGACGGCACTGTGCCAGCCGGAGGTGGACTGAGCAGTTCTGCTGCCTTTGTCAGTGCATCTGCATTAGCAGTCATGTTCGCCAATGGTGAGACATCAGTTGATAAAACACAATTGACGGAACTGGCAATTGTCAGCGAGCGAGCAGTAGGCGTCAACTCAGGGGGAATGGATCAATCCGCATCGGTATTCTCTCTACGCGGTTCCGCCCTCTTCGTCTCTTTCGTCCCATCCCTCACAGCGACACCCGTTCACTTCCCCAAGACCTCCCCTGAGCTCTCATTCGTGATTGCCCAGTCTTTCGTTCAATCAGACAAACACGTTACCGGCCCCGTCTGCTACAACCTGCGTGTAGTAGAATGCAGTCTGGCAGCCGCTTACCTGCACGCAGTCTTGAACAAGACATCCGCTCCACTGCCCACCGACTCAGGACCACTAGGAATATCCATCCGAGGCTTCCACGACACGTATTTCAAGAGCACATCCAAGTCCTTTGAAGAACAACTCACCGAACTCATCTCGCTCACAAAATCAACCCTCACGAAAGAAGAAGGCTACACGCGCGAAGAAATCGCGCAAATAATCGGCATGTCAGTAGAAGATCTAAACAAGCGCTTCACATCCACCTTTCCAATCCGCGGCACGCACTTCAGGCTCCGTCAACGCGCGCTCCATGTCTTCTCTGAAGCCCTCCGCGTCCTAAAATTCATGTCCGTTCTCTCGAACCCCGACACGGCGCATGACGAATCCTTCAACAGAAAGCTAGGGGATCTCATGAACGAGACGCAGGATAGCTGTAGCAATGTCTATGAATGCAGTTGTCCGGAACTCGACAAGTTGTGCGCGATTGCGCGCAAGGCGGGCAGTTATGGCAGTCGGTTGACGGGTGCGGGGTGGGGTGGCTGTAGTGTGCATCTTGTGCCGGCCGATAAGGTGGAGGCTGTCAAGAGCGCGTGGGAGAAGGAGTATTATGCTAGTATGGAGTTGAGCGCTGAGCAGAAAGAGGCGGCGGTTGTGGTTAGTAGGCCGGGGAGCGGAAGTGCTGTGTTTGTTGTTGAGGGGGAGGTGTATTGTGATGTCTGTCTGTAACCCCTGAGCTTATTATAGTATAGCATACTACTTGATGATTAACAAAAATACCACACCCCTCTCTCTATATCTATCGCCCGACCTCCGTACATCTCACCTCCCTCCACAAAACCCCTCCATATACATCATCCCACACCACAGCACACACCACAGCACACACCACAGCACACACCACATCAACCCAGCCCTTATCAAAGTTTA
>QGMI01001052.1:0-13412 GCA_007821535.1 Lachnellula occidentalis | reverse complement strand
CCGACCCCAACTCCAAATCCTCCTCTGGCAACATCTTCACCCGCACCCTCAACTCGGCCCTCTCACGCACAGGACTCTCGCAGCTCGGCTCCTCCCGTATCGATAACCGCAATGGCACTACGCGCCGAACTGTGGATCGCATGGAAAGACTGAGTGACGACGATGGCGGTAGTCAGGTGGAACTTACGACGCAGCAGAAAGCGCCGGCTGTTATTTATAAGAGTCAGGATGTTAGTGTGCAGAGCTCGCAGATTGGGCCGAGTGCGGATTTTAAGGATGTGGAGAGAGGAGTGGGGTTGGGGAATAATTCGACCGCTTGGCATGATTAGGGATATGTTGTAACAGGAAAAGTTTAAGCAGGTTGGTCATGGATGACAGTACATGCACTGCTGAGATGTTGTAGGTATATATAAATATATGTATAATGAAGCCATGCCCAGTATTCTGTATTGCAATTATGATTTACTACGAGCGAAGAACTTTGAATCAAATCCAAGTATCCCCTTCTTCACTGATTTGTTCGCGTATCCCTCTTCTTCGACTTCGTGTTTCTGAACAATGCTCAAGAACACCTGATCCAGAGTCGTTGGACTGACAGAATAGTGCTCCAAACCCAACTCGGCACGATGGTCTTCAAGTAGAGTAATCAACGAGCCAATTCCGCTACGTTGCTTCAAAGGCAAAGCGTCGTCTCCGCCGTATATTTCGTCAGTACTAGCAACCTCAATACATGGCTGCTTTGACTCGTGCCGCTGTGCGGGGACTGAGAATCTCAGTTGACCATGATAAGTCTTGTCCTCAATATCGGCACCAGGAAAATGCTCGAACACCCACGACCTGAGTCCAGCGATCTCGTCATCATTTGTATGTGGCGCAGACTTCAAAACCAGATGGATATAGTAAGCATCGCCGTGTTTCTGCCGCAGGTGGTCACTCGTGCCCATTGCTAACATCCGTTTCGCCATGATTCCTGCACGGTCAGCCAAAGCATCCGCTTCTTCCATGCTATGTGTCGTGAGAAGTAGAGAGCGACCGGGGACGACTGCCGCCAAAGTCTTCCACATGACCCTTTTCGCCGCTGCATCCATGCCGGAACTCGGCTCATCCAGCAGAAGCACTGTCGGGTTTCCAATCAATGCAATACCGAGTGATAGCTTTCTCTTATTGCCGCCAGAAAGCTTAGCTGCCATCCGAGATGAGAATGCCTGGAGTCCCACAGCCTTGATAACAGCCTTGACATTGTGTTCGACATCAGGAACACCTCTGATTCGTGCATAGAATTGGAGGTGTTCCACAACAGTCATTTGATCCATAGCGTCAAATTGAGGACACACTCCAAGGTGAGACCTGGCTTTGGCTCGTTGCCTACTTATGTCGATGTTCTCTACCTGGATCGATATTAGCAGTGCGTCCAAAAAATAAAAGTGTGGGGTATAAAGAACACGTACAAATATGTTGCCACCATTCTTCGACGGCTGGACATCGCCGCGGATCAAGGAAATGGTAGTTGATTTACCCGCGCCATTTGGGCCTAATAAAGCGAACACTTCTCCGCGTCTGATTCCAAATGTGAGGTTTTCGACAGCTGTCACATGCCCGAATGACTTGGTAAGATTCAGGACACGAAGTCCGTCATTTGAGCTGTTGACACGAGCAAGCTCTTCTGCAATCTCTTCGTCGGCTGTAACAACTTCTGCCTCTGAAGATTTGCATGGCTCTTTCCGAACTCTTCGATACCAGGCTAGGACAGATCCAGAATCGTTCCAGAGGAGGATTGCAAACAAGACGAACACTTGCACAATCAAGTAAAGTATTGGCCCGCCATATTGAAGTATACCACCGGGGGAGGAAGCCAATTGTCGCCCAGAACACGTGGTGGAAAATATGTTCAACGCGACGAAAAGTGATCTGATAAGTGATCCCATAGGCGTGATAAGCGATATCGTGAAATGAACAATAAGTATGTAGTCATCGATTTTGTTGATAGGCTGAGAAAAGTCAGTGATGAACTTTAACGAGTTGATACATGACTTACAGCATATGTCAATGTGCAAAGATACCCAATCAGGTATATTAGAAAGAGGATAGCTTGGCCAGCAGCAGCAAATGCATAAGCCGAGAGTTGTGTCCGTGCGAATAGGGACACGACATATGAAAGCAAGATGGACGCCAGACCGAACAGCGCGAAAACAACAAACAAATACCCGACATGATACCAGGCCGTTGAGACAGCCGCAAAGATGATAACACTCAGTGCACTGGAGCCAATGACTATGATGAAGTCAAATCCAAGGTATGCCAACCATAGAGGCAATGACCGAACACCATTCGAGTATTCCAGACCTCGAATATTTCTGGTCCGTTCTACGGTTGGATACAACGAGAAGAACCCTGGGTACGCTGCCATAGCCAACCCAAAGTAGACTACGAGCTGCAGAGATTTCCCGGTTGACGGTGCCCATGGAATATCAAACGACGAATATTGCGTGTGGATGGTGATGTTTGTGAGCATGGTATTGAGAATATTCTGCCCGAATACGCCATTGTTAATATCCCCATCTCCTTTGTACGCAAGGGTTGACTGTGTTGTGCTATCCCCGACGAAGATGCCTGCTGGGGTGACATTTGCAAAATTCTGAGCTATGTAATCGTTGAACTGTAGGAGCGTGTCAACCTCGTGTAGAGCCCGGTGAACTTGGACCCCCGAAGGAATCGGGTCGGATGTTAGAGAGCCAGACAAAGAGGCAAGGGTGGCGGTAGAGAATAGGGACGATGGGCCAACAATAATATCATAGTCTACAAGTGCTGCGAGGCTTTCGACATCAGCGAGTGAAATTTGCTGGCTTGGTGAACAGCCTACTGCTTTGAAGCCTTTCAAGAACAATGAGACAAGACCAGCTGCAATAATAGGAAGAAGAAAAGCAGCAGTATATGGAAGATAGTTCCGTCGGAGTATGGTGTATCTTTTTCGAAACAAGACCCAGCCTTGACGAAACGGGCCAATTGTGTTTCCGGTGTGTATCTCTAATTGTGAAGCGCGAGGCTCCGCTGTAACCTTTGCACTAGGGGACTTTTCGTCCTGAGATTCAGTTTCAGGGTCGGTGTCATTTACGCGGACTTCATCTGCAAGTTGCAAGAAAACGTCTTCGATGGTGGGTCCGGATAGTTGATAATCCGTGAGACCTTCTGATTCGAGGCGTCGGATGATTTGTGCAGCTTGGCTGGATGTGGAAGCAGAGTATACGGTTTGACCGATATCTGTATGGCTGGGAACCTCGAGGTCAGGTGCTTGTTCGTGGCCAGGTCCAGTCGGTAGATGGATTCGATATCCACCGCCAAGTTTATTCTTGAGCTCCACTGATGAGCCCTGAGCCCGTAGAGTACCTTTGGAAAGAATTGCGATCTGGTCGGCAAGAAGATCCGCCTCATCAAGGAAATGAGTCGTCAATATAATCGTTCGAGCGCCCCTCTCAGCCAGCAGAATGTCCCAGATTTTCCGTCGGCTCAGTGGATCGAGACCACTGCTAACCTCGTCGATACAACAGACTGAACTGCCTCCAGTGAACATCATGCCGAGTTGAAGCTTCCTTTTTTGCCCACCAGAAAGTGTTTTTGCTTTTGCACCTATCTTCCGATCCAAATCAACAGCCCTGATGAGATTGTGTAGGGCTTCTTTGCTATCACGTTGATTTGTTGATTTTAGCTGATTGAATATACGAACATGCTCTTCGACGGTCAGCTCATCCCAAAGGACATTCTTCTGTGGAGCAATGCCAAGTCCGCCGGTACCATCAACTGTGATGGTTCCGCTTGTTACCGTATTGAGTCCAGCGATGGCATCTAAAGTTGTGCTCTTTCCACTACCATTTGCACCGAGTAAAACACAGATCTGGCCCTTTCTCGCACTGAACGTCAGATCATTGACTGCCACAACAGTTGCCTTGGGGGTTTTGGTGATGCCCGCAGCCTTGTGCCGGAACCAGTTCGGGCGGTAATGCTTTGTGAAGTGATCGAGACGCACTGTCTCGTATGATGTCGAGAGGTCATCGAGATTTCCAACGACGGATCGTCCTTTAGATGCTGTTCCGAAAAGGAGTCTTTCAATCATTGCTCCAAGCAACGGGTAGACAAATATCTGTATAATCACAAAGACCCAGAGTGCGATTCCAGGAAGGCCCCAAGGGTTGTTAGGCGCAGATCGTACAAGATCTGTGGCCATGTCCTGACGCTCGTATCGGGCCATGAAAACGATAAAGAATACATAATTACAAGGAACAAACAGCAGGCTGAGAATTGCCACGGTGCCAGAATTGGTCTTGTCAATGACCTGGGCGAGCACGCCTAGGAGAAGCGTCACGATTGCCATGGTAATGCCACTGAGTTGAGCTTTCTTGAAAAAAGAAGCACCGAGCATGGAAAAGGATGCCAGAGAGAGACCAGCCAGGAAGTGATAAATGATGACAATGGCCATGGACGTTTGGGCAAAGACTCCGACGCCCAAAACGATTCCCATGATGATCCAGCCTGGAGTGTAGATAATGTCAAATGCTAGATGATACGACAAAATCCTAGCGACTTGGGGTTGCCATCTTTTCAGATTGGGCATCATAGCTTCGATCAACTGTGACATGCCAAGCTCGCGCTCCGAAGCAATGAATCCGGTCAAATGGTATGTGACACCAACCATGCCAATGAGGAAGGCAACGCCCAAGATGTTGATGATGGCGCCTTGATAGTTGACGCGGATTTTGGTCTCGCGCTGGGCTTGGTCGATGGAGGTGAAGGGATATTCGAAAACGGGAGGGAGGGTCCGGGCGCTGAGGCGCGCAATTGCTTCGTCGACAGCCCTTTGGAGGGGTAGAAGGTATATCTCGACATCGTTTGTGGTCCGATCAACATGCATCTGGACTCCGAACGCGCCATCTGCGCGGAGAGTATAGTTCCAGGCCCCGCCTTGCCCTTGCGTAGGGGAGGATTGGAACACCACGGCAGCATAGCAGGAAGTCGCGCCCCTCAGACTGCTCCGGCAGGTATCCAGCAATTGCGCTTCTTGCGACAGGCGCACAACCTTCGCCGACGCCTGTGCCTGCTCTGCGACAGAGTTTATAACCTGCTCGACGTCGCCTCCCAGGCCGTTGCTCACCAGAGCCAGTGTGTTTCTTCCCCCGCTCGCCGCAGCCATGCCCTCTGCCAGCGTGCGAACTGCATGGCTCGAGCCGATGCCGTAGTCAGACGGAGGGATAAAGAGGTTGCGCGCATACGACAAGAAGATCATGAACCCGATGGGCAGGAGGAATGCGCGGATGGTGGTGGCAAAGGCATGGCGGGAGAGGGCGATGAGGAGGTTCTTCTTCGTCAGGGTCCAGCATTGGGAGGGGAGAGCCATGGGGAGAGGGATTGGGAGTTGAAGCTTGGAAGAAAGCACATTACGGGGGAATAGATGAATAGATGTCCAAAGGTACTGTGTTGTATTCAAAATACCGGTATGGTATGTGCCTGCCTTACCTTACAGACTGCACTGTTCTCGGGATGTTGATGATCCGTTGACTCTGGTCTGTTCTGTTTCGAAATGCGCACGGCACGGCCTGACAGACCTAATGTCGGAGTTACTATATAGGCGCCGTGTCTGAGTTTGGATTGTATTCCTGAAGGCTTTTGGTTTCTCCAATTATCCATACCGACATCTATACTCTACACTATAAGTAGACGAGTAAAATAAGTCCAGATTTCAATGTTTCTATTATTTGCTATCAATAGGTAGAGTGCTTATAAGGTCAAGGTTAAGATGCTGGTGGGTTAGGTCCGAAGATAAGCGAATCTTGTTTCAACTATAGGTACCCCCTGGAAAGGGGTGTTCCTCCTTTGTACAGTCGAGGACACTCAAAGCCCGCAAAGCACCCTAACGACTTTAGTAATCCCTACTATAACTAATATTAATTTAATCTATCTGATCTAATAGATTAAATAGATGATTTAAAATACTATAAGTTCTTGCAAAGTGTATTTAAGTAGTGTTATCGTGATAATCTAATTTCCTGAAAAAAATTATAAAATATAATTAGCTATCTATAGGTTTTTACTATACCTTTACTTAAAAGTATACTAAAAAAAGTCACATGATAGTATCCCCTATTAAAAACCCTATTACTTATTATATCTTAGACTTCTAATTACTTAACTACTATCTAATTAAAGCCTTTTGCAATGATTATAGATAATAATCAACCTCTTTTAAAGAGGATATACTATACTCTATATTAATTCAACTCTCTCCTACTACTAGGAAGTACTATCATTATTATAAAGCTTCTAAGGAAGGCTTAAAAATCTTAAAAACCTTAAGCTAAAAAACTTCTTCTTATAATTCTTCTACCTACTCTAGTCGAATTTAGGCTTACTATAGAAGAGAATAATAATAATAGTAATGATAATAATAGCTCTAATCTTAAAGATTTTAATTACTCTATGATAAAGTATATAAAGCTAGAATAAATCGCCTAATTAAAGCTTAAATTTTCTAAAGATAGCACTTTATTTTTAGCCTTTAAAATGCCTTATAGGCTACTACCTTCTAGGAGAATAAGGAGGCTATATGTTATAAAAGGCAGTAATTAATCAGCTTATATAGAACGCTATCGTGCTACTAATAAGGCGGATTTTATAAGAAGGATTAAGCTATATATTAATCCTCATCTAAAGAAGGAAGGAGATTTAATGTATTTTTTTAGTAAAGCCCTACTAAAAATACTACTTAAAAGTGATACTATTTAAGATAAAGATATTAGGATAGATAATAGCTTTACTAAGCTTCTAATAGAAGAACTAGTCTCTATAACTATAGGTCTTAATAGAGGGACGGATTTTAATACTACTAAATTACCTAATCTTTTAAGTACTTAGAAGGTTTTTAATACTATCTTAAAAGCATTAAAAGATAAGAATCTAGTACTAAATATAATAAAGGACCTTTAGATACTATAACTCTATACCTAAAGGTTACTAAAGAAGAAGCCTTTTAATAAAGGTAAAATGGAGACTTTAAAGACTATTGCTAAGGCCTTCTATAAAGCTAATAATGGCTACTAGCTTGCCTGTAGAATTCGAGCGTTTTTTAATCACTTTAGGCTTTATAGGGATCTCTCTTTAGAGACTAGAGGTAGTAAAAGAGATAGGCAATCTTACCTTGATAATAAGAGCGTTTTTAGCGCTTATAGAGTATAGCTTATACTATAGGTCGTTAGTACTATTACTTTCTAATTATTTGCTAAAGCAATTAATAAAGAAGTACTCCTAGCGCTTGCGATTTAACCTAGCAAACTACTCTTACTTTATACTATATATCGATAGCTAATCTGCCTAGGTTTTACTCTAAAGCTTAAGTAAAAAGGAGTCTATATTAATAGCTATAAGAGAGAAGATATAGTTAAGTATCATAATAAGATCTTTCTACTATTAATAGAAGAATTACTTAATAAATCAGTCTGATATAAAGAGCCTACCTATAGTAATTAGATGCTAGTTAAGCCTAAACTAGGACCTAATAAGAAGTACTACGTGATTTACTTCTATAATAAGAGCGTTTTCTATTATCTTAACTTTAAGAAAGGCATATAGCTTAGTCTAAGGTAATAGAAGATACTATAGAAGAAGAAGGATAGAAGACTAATCTATGTCTCTAACTTTATTAGGCTTAAAGGCTAAATTGTATTAGATTAAGAAGTTATATATAATAATAGGATGCTTAAAGATGCCTGAAAAATCAGATTTCCTAGCGCTAATAGAAACCTATAGTAGGATACAAAATAGCTCCTAGTATAGCTTATAGATACTATTAATATATTTAAGTTAAAGTATCTAAATTATATAGCTATCTTTATCTTTAACTAATTATCTACTTATAATTCTTATAGGAAGGACGCTCTTAATGCTTTTAATATGAATCTTAGATTAGGAAGTATTCTAGTAGTATAGAATGATACATATTTCCCTTTTAAGAGCGGCTGATTTGATAGTACTATAAAGGCTCTAATTAGCTAGTATTATCGTCTTTATACTAAAGTAAAAGGCGTTATAGAAGGCATTGCCTATATCAATAGTATATCCTAAATCTAGTAGATAACCTATATAATTAAAGTCCTTAAAGACATTAAAATAATCCTTAAAAAGCAGGGTTGCTACCCTCTAAATCGCGCTAATAGGAAGGTAGCTTATAGGTTAAAATATGCTCTAAGATGCCTAGATCTAGTAACGTTTCCTATTCTTAATAGACCTTCTTATTATATAGCTAGAATCCTATAAAATCACTAGGATTTTAAGGAGTAGAAGTCTAAAATTATATAGTTATTAGAGGAGAGAGGTTATTACTATATCTTCCTCCTAAAATTCTACTATAAATGCAATCCTATTAAGATGTATTAAGAGTTTATAAAAGCGAGATTTAGGTAGGTAGTAAAGAAGACATTTATAGATAGATAGAGAGAGATAGTTATAGCTATAAATGCTTATTTAATAGATATATTACAACGATTCTATAATTGTAGCTTCTGATTTATAAAGGCATATAAGGATAGAATAGACTTTAAAACTATAGCTTATAATATCAAGTAGTAGAAGAGTTATTATACTACTATAGAAGGTATGATAAAGCGCTTTGATCCTATATATAGCTTACAAATTAGAATATAATCTTATATTTATCAAATATAATATAATAGCCGTTTTTATAATACTATTAATAAAAGAAAGTATATTATACTAAAATGTTAAAAAGTAGATAGAATCTTATATTAAAGGAAATTTACTTAAAAGCTATTACTTAAGGAAGTAGTATACGTTTAGACTATAGAAATAGCCGTTTTCATAATACTACTAATAAAAAAGAGTATATCATACTAAAATATTAAAAGGTAGTATTATAAGTAGTCTAAAATTCTAAAACTAACTTAATTACTTTAATCTAGACTTTATAATATTATCGTCTTAATACTAGACTATAAAGCTATTAAAGAGGTTACTAGTAGTATTAAGGCCTTGATTTTTATTCCTAGAAGGAAGCAATTAGTATCTAACCTACTTCCTAGCCTCTAAATATACTCTAATCTCTACTTATACTAGGGTCTTCTTCTTCAGCTATCTTCTAAAGACTAGGTCCTTCTTATTACTAGAGTAGAGAGTAATCCCTTCTCTAACTTTAGATACTATTATATCTATTATCATAAGCTAGTAGTATACTTTATACTAGAGGAAGAGTTGTTTATTAAGAGAGATATAAATGTAGGCGTTAATATGATCTAGTAAAATAGGTAGAATTAGCTCTATTTATATAGTAGAAGGTAGTAGAAAATTAGAGATCTTATAGATAATATATACCTTCCTATCTTTCTATATTCTAGGCATTGTTTTAAGGTCTATTATTAATAATTTAAGGCTTTTAGATTTAAAAGAAATAGTAGATATACGTTAAATAAGGGATGATATAAGGTGTTTATATTATATGACTCGATTTTTTTATTAATATTTTAGCTAAGCTCGCCTTAAAATTTTAAGCCGATACGGATGGACCCACTTTTCTGCATGATATAACTTTTATACTACTTAATTAAAATCAATCATAAAAATTGTATATAGTTTATTAGCTGCTTAAATAATTAATAGATTAATATAAATAAAATTATAACTATATTATAGTAGTTGTATTTTAATATAGAAGACGGGGACTAAATTGCGGGCTTTAGGCGTCCTTGACTATATATTAGAAGATAATACTCTATATTCTATATAGCGTAAAAAGAAATTCGAGCCCCACTTTACCTAAAGTATACTACCTAGTATACCCTTATAGTAGGAGTCAATTTAGAAAGTAGTATTCTATATATTACCTATATTAAAAATCATATAAATAGACTAATATTAGATTTTACTTAGATGTATTCCTAATTTCTACTATCTAATTTTAGAACTATATACTAATAGGGTCGCCGTACTTTATTATTTCCTCTCTTTATATAACGTAATAGAGATAATATATATATATGTATAAGTAGTAATAATAGGTCGGACTACTAGAGATTATAGGTAGAGAATAAAATATAATAGTTTGTTTTAGTATACTATTAGTATATCTTAGCTTATAGACTCAAGTAGTAGCTTATACTACTTTACTATAAAGGTTCCGGCAAAAAGTTCTGAATATACAGAGCCTCAAGCAGATCTATACCCTATAGAGCCTTGTAATTTTAGGGCCCTATAGTTTTAGGGTATAAGTACTAAAAATTAGGGCTTCATCTATGTACTATAGAGGGTTCTCGCTTAATTAGAGGGGTAAAAGGGAAGGTTTATTACTTCTATACTTCTATCTTACTACTACTTTCTCTTATTCCTTCTTTCTTTCTTTCTTATACTTATTACTACCCCTTAATTAAATAACCTCTCTTATATGCTAATAAATACACTCTATCTACTCTTAGATCTTCTTTTAAGATAGCTTATCCTAGTACTAAATCTATGCTTCTTTTATTACCTTTTTACCTATAAAGCTACCTTTCTTAGTAGTCTTACACTTTATCTAATTCTAGTATAGCTTAATAGCATTAAGATCAGGTGAGTTAGAAGGCTAAAGAAGCCTCTTAATCTCATATATCTGATATAGCTAGACTTATAGTCTAGCTATATATAGTATAGTATTATCTTCTATTACTTAAGTATCTAGCCTTAAGTACTTATACTTTTCTATAAATAGGAATAGCTTTAAAAGTAGTATTACCTACTAGTGCCTCTACTAGTCGATTCTTCTATAGCCCTTTATTCGCTTAAGTACTCCTATCTTCCTAATATACTTCCATTTTAGCGTTTTCTCTAGCTTCTACTTCCTTTTCTCTCTCTTATATACTTCCTTCTAGATCTACTACTCTTTCTCCTACTTAGTATAATCTAAATCCTCTTTCTCTATATTCAGCTTCTCTAGCGCCTCTTTTTGCAGACTTCTTTTTAGCTATAGTCTCCTCTTTTTAAATATAATAAGGACTCTTCTTATTATATAAGAAAGAATCCTAAAACATAAACTCCTTCTTCTCTTTCTACTTCCTTTTAATATAGTAAGAATAGAAGGCTTCTTTAGGCTTCTACTAAATGCATCTCTTCCCCCTTAATCTACTTAATTGTATACTAGTTTCATCAATCCAAATTACGCTTTTCTAGTCCTCTAAAGTCTAATTCCTATAGGCTTAGTACTAGGCTAGCCTTCTCTCCTTGTCTTCATCCTTAAGTCCTAGCTTTACTACTCTCTTAATAGAAGTATAGTTATTAGCCTTTAGTATATTATATACTATTCAAGCCGATACTACCCTCTTTTTGCCTAAAACATATAATACTTCTAAAGTAATATTACTATAGGACTACTCCCTCATCTAGGAATTCTATATTATAATACTTAGAATAAGCTTAATAATACTTAGAGCTAGAGGAGGCCTACTAGACCGCGGAGCATCTATTATATAGTAAAGAAGGACCTTCCTAGAGACTTTTAGGTTAAAACCTTATAACTTTACTTATTTTAAAAGAATAGATTGCCTTAGCTAAGAGATATACATAAGAGCCTTAATTATTAAGTAGTAGAGTCTATAGTCTATAAGGCCTAGCGCTTAGTATCTACTTCCTAAGTTATAGTATCTCCCTTTTCTCTTATTTAAAGGCTCTACATCTAAGCTAGAGTCTTCTAAATCAGCCTTCTTAGGCTCTAAATTAGAGCCTGTATTAGATATATCCTCAGTTTCCCTAGGCGCTTGCTGATTACTAAGCTATAGAGTAATTGCTTCCTCTATAGGCTTATCTATCATATATGCCTAAGGCTACTACTAGGAAGGTGATCCTTAGAATAAGGGAGTAGTAATAGAGCCTAGCTTAGAGAAAGAGGAATCTTCTAAAGGTAGTAAAGGTATATAAGCAGAAGAAGCCCTAGCTTTATACTATAAAGCTAGCTTCCTACGCCTAATCAAGTAGTAGTAAGGTATAGAGGAGGAGGATAAGTCTTTAGATAAGAAGTTAAAGGCTTCTTCTCTCCCTTTTAGCTCTAGGAAAAGCGTCTAAATTAGGAGTAGAAGTGAGGTATATAAAGAGCGAAATCTAGCTAGCAATTAGTACTTCCTAGCTAGCTGTTTTTAGAGTATAGGTAGAGGCAAATAGACTTTAGATAAGAGAGAATAATTATCAGATAAGATACTAAATAGATTATGATTAGAGAGAGAAAGAGATCTAATTAGCTCTTTCCTCTTAGATGAAGGCTACTTCTTACGTTTTAGACCTATAATACTAAAAAGAAGTAAAGATATAAAAGAGAAGAGAAAGTAGTAGCTTCCTTACTACCCTTTATAAAACCTTATCCGACTTCGGATGAGTAAGAAGCCTAATTAGGCAGTAAGATACGCTATTAGCGCTAAAAACCCCCTATAATATAGAGGGTCAAAGACTCTCTCTTAGCGAACTATCCCTAATATTATAATAGATCTATAGGGGGAGGAAGCTTATAGGGCCTTATAGGGCTCTATAGGGCCCTTATAGTAGGGTGATTCGCTTGAGGCCCTATATATTCGGGACTTTTTGCCGGAACCTCCGTAGAAAATCTATAATTCAATATGCAGTCCAAGCTAGCTAAGTTAAAGTATGATATTTTCTAGATAGGGAAGAGTAGTACTACGAAGCATTCTCACCACTATACATATAGGAAACCTAAGAGTGTAGGAAGCTTTATATAATATTCATGCTTTGTTAGTACTTCCATATGCTTATAATGTGTAGATACAACTTAATCATAGGTGTGCATCTAATACCACATATAGTTTAATCATAAGAACATTGTCAGAACGGTAGCGCAATAGGATGCATGCCCTCTATATTCATCCGAATAAGGAAAAAGGGGCTCGCTAAAATGAGACCCCACCCCTTAGACCAACAAGGCTCTTCTCAATAATCCACCGTGTCTTATACTTTGTCCGCTCGATGGCCATTAAACTATCTGTGATTGCGGTAGAATCAGAGGAACTACAGAAAACTTGTCTAGTGTATCTCCTCGCAGGCAGATTTCTCTGACGTGAATTGTGAGTACAAGCTATATAAGCATCTATTACTCGAATGTGATGAATATACGAAGGTAGAAAAATTCCAAGTCCGCTTCCTTGGTCGCCAAGTCCTGCGTTGCTTTATACTTCTTATAGCGTTCCATTTTGGGTACCCAGGTATAAATTTATCAAAGTGTATATTTCATGACTATAGTTTTTAGTAGGGGTCGCCATGGGTCCCCATGGGTCCAAGGTTAGGACCCGGACCTGACCCATAGGTCCTTACAGATATTGGGACCCAACCTATAGGTTTTAGGACCCGACCTATAGGTCGGGTCGGGTACCCATAGGTCCTATAGG
>QGMI01001051.1:0-13428 GCA_007821535.1 Lachnellula occidentalis | reverse complement strand
TTCGGAGGATTCGGTTTGGCAATTGGGTTACTGTATCAGAGTAGATGGAGGTTGAGCTCAATCCACAGCGCGTAGGTATCTTTTTGTATATGTATAGTAGTTGGAAGGGTTGATTTGCAAATGCATAGGACTGCGCGTAGTAAAATATTCGTGAGCTCTTTTGTCAAAGGCCGCAGCTCGGAGTCACCTCAACGGCACCCCAATCTGCAATTGTGTGGGGTAAATCCAATTAGCACGCAGGAACGAATGACGTGCTCACTCACCGCCGCAGAACTTGCACGTGATCAAACCCCTTTTAAGGCCCAGCGGTCTCAAGTGATGTACCTTACTCGTACGTAGGTACGTAGGTAGGTAGGTAGGTAGAGCATTATCTAAATGCCAGTCAAGCTCGACAGCTCGACTATCGGCTTCTGGCGAGTCTACCCTATGTATAAAAAACCTCCTAACGCCAAGCATAATCTACACAAATGTCCCTTAGATCCCCTATTCCCCGCCGAACCTCAATCTACAATGGGCACCTCTGGTTCATCATCAACGTCCTCGTACTCATCGCTTGATGCTTCGACTTCTTCGACTTTCGCCTTTTGTTTTGTAGCCCGTTTAGCAGATTGGCGCGCGTGATTTTCTTGGATGCTCTGTGTGCCACCCTTTCTCCCAAAGAAATCCTCGGTCATAATGCCGCGGACAGCTTCAGGTCTGACACCAGACATCGATACCCCGCGATTTCTCTGCTCTCTGATGAATTCTCGTACTGGGACCATTGCTGCGTCCCTGCAAGCTTCCTTGATATCACTTCCTGACATGCCTGCCATAACCCGGGTTAGATACTCGATGTCGAAGTTTTCCGAGTCGGTCTTGGTGTCATTCAAGAGAAGTTCCAGGATTCGTCTCCTCTGAGACCTTGTCGGGAGAGAGACTGGGAACTTCTTAGGCATTCTTCGGAGGATGGCTTCATCGATATCCTGAATACGATTGGTTGCACCAAGAATCATAATTTGGGCGGGAAGACCATCTTGGTTAGAAGATGTTAGACCATCCCAGAGTGTCATGAACCTACACAGAATTAGTAACCATCCTACCATGGCGCAGAACTCTTCTTACTCTGCTTTCACCATGCCACTTGCTTCGTGCTCTCCACTCCGCCTTTGTCCAAGAACAGCGTCTATCTCGTCAATGAAGACAATACTTGGTTGTAACTTCCGAGCCAAAGAGAAGACAGCCCGCACTAATTTGTTCGAGTCACCGTACCACTTCTCCGTAAGTGTTGAGATATGTAGATTGATGAAGCAAGCTCCACTTTCGTGTGCCAAAGCCTTTGCGAGCATAGTCTTGCCACAACCTGGAGGACCGTAGAGGAGCACACCCGAGGGCGCTGCTAAGAGAGAAGAGGAATGCGAATACAAGTGTGGCATCGTTAAGGGGTAAATGACTGATTCTTTGAGTTCTTCGATGATATCGTCAAGACCGCCGATGTCTATGAGTAATTAGCATACATATTCAACATGCTTGATCAGGACACACGCACCATCGAAACCCACAGGTATATCCTCGGGGGCCACGACCTCCATAGCGATTTGGCTCTCATATTGATCCAATACCAAATCTTCAGACCGAGGCCGCCTAGATTTGTCCTTTGAACCCCGCGAATCGTCCTCCGAGTCTTGATCATCTCGCGACTTGTTTAGCCTTCGAAGGTTGGCGACGGCTTTGACGCGAGCTTGCTCATGCTGTTCTTTGTCTGGATCCCCTCCTAATGGTAGATGTGATACTACGCTTTTAGCGATATAGTACATGGAGACACTCTGAAGGAGCGCAAACATTAGCAGGCATTTCGATGGGTGGACAGCGAGGCAAAATGTTCAAAGGTAGCTTACAGAAACCACCATTAGCAGAAGATCCTGCAGCAGACCATATCTTCTTGTGCCTCCTTCCCCCATTATGAGATATGTTTGAGGAGTCGGATTGGATCTCTTGGGCAGATTATTTACAAGTAGCAAGAGTGAGTTGGCATTTGAGAGTGGTTCGCGGCTGCTCGGCTTACGCCACACCTTGGTGCATGATGTGGCTGAAAATGAAGCGACAAGTTGCTTTGCCGAAAGAGGAAGTACCAAAACAAATAACACCCGCGCTGTCTCGAGATTGTTGCTATCCCAGCTTCAACCCTACCTCGACATCCCAGCACCGGCTCTGCGCGCGATTGTAATCACCAAATCTCGCGGACGATAACCCAATCGCACTGAAATTGCTTTTGATCACCTGAACGCGACTTTTCGCGCGACGCCATCGCTCCCGCAAAGTTGCATATTTCGAATCCAGATGTCGAAAGCCAAAGCTAAGCACGCGACACTGTCAGGATTGATCGATTCCGATTCTGAAGACGACTTCATCGCACGAGGCGCGATGCCCACTCCAGATTCTGCGGCAGAGAACAAGACGGCTGCAAAGAAGGCACGGGGAAGGCCAAAAGGCGCGCCCGCGAAGGTCACCAAAACAAAGGCGCCAGCGCGTCGCATCAGCGGACGTCTGACTGCAAAAGCACCTGCAAAAGCCCCGAAGAAGGACAAGAGACAAGCATTAGCAGATAAAACGAACCAAAGGAATGCCGAGGACACAGAAGAAGTGGACGAATTTGCGCAAGAGGACGAGGTTATGCAGGATGCTGAGGTCGAGAATACGCCTGTTACTGTGAAACAGACGAAGCCAAAGGCAGCACAGAAGAAAGCTGCTAGGGGACGACCTAAGATTGTGAAGGAAGTCTCTAGTACGGATTACAGTATTGAGGCATCAGAAGCTCCAAAACCGGAACCAAAGAAGGCAGGAAGGAAGAAGGGGCCCGTGAAGAAGGATATCGCGCCGGAACCGTCGCCTGAAAAAGTCATTCCCGAAACGCAAGCACCCTTGGTGGAAATTGATGATGATGCCGATGAAGAGATTGAGCAGACGGTTACAAAATCTGCTCCTAATGTGCGATCAGGATCAGACTCTCGAGCTCGGCATCCATCTGTTCAACGAAGACGGGCTGGGAGTGCATCGGACACGGAAAGGGACAGAGGCGATCCAAATTTGAGACGGAAGCTTGGTGAGATGACCAAGAAATACGAAAATCTGCACATCAAGTATCAAGACCTGAAGGAGATTGGGTTGAAGGAATCTGAACGAAATTTCGAACGACTGAGGAAGCAGACCGATGAGAAGACGAAGAGTAAGCTAAGATTGTAGCTCTCCAATATCTCTGCTAACATATTGCAGTCTCGAACAATCTGGTTGCTTCCCTGAAAGCCGATCTAGAAAAGCAGAGTACTTTCGGAAAGGACTCGAAGGGGCTGAAGAAGAAGGTTGATACGCAGTCAGATGAGATAGCTTCTCTTAAGACTCAAATCGCCCAATTGAATACCTCTGTAGCGGAGATAAAATTGGAGGGCAAGAATTTATTGGCAGAAAAGAAGACACTCACGACCGAAAACAAGAATTTGACATCGGAGAATAAGAGGCTTTCGACAGAAAATTCTAAGTTGTCTACAGAGGTCAAGTCAATGACCGCCGAGAACAAGACAATATCCGCCAAATTAGCAGCCAATCGTACTGTAGCTGCGTCTGTTGAGAGTGCGAACACGAGGGTCATTGGGAGTGCTGTCAAGCCCAATGGCGGTATCCGATTGATGGGCACTGTGGAGGCCGCTCAGGTAGCACAGGCAGCTCAATTGAAGGAAGATATATATAGTGATCTTACAGGATTGATCATTCGAGGGGTTAAGCGAGAGACCGAGGAGGATATATTTGATTGCATTCAAACTGGCCGTAATGGTAGTAAGTCTCCCAGTCCCCATTTTTCAAATTCTATGCTGATTCAGATTCCAGCCCTTCATTTCAAACTTGCTGCGGCCAACGAGAAGACAGCAGATAGCTACGAAGATGCACAGTGCAACTATATCCCACAGCTCGACCCAAGCAGAGACAAGGACCTAATGGATCTTCTCCCTGATTATTTGGTAGACGAGATCACATTCCCGAGGCCACAGGCTGCGAAGTTCTATGCGCGGGTCGTAAAAGCTTTGACAGAAAAGCCTTCTTGAATACTAGACTGTTGAAGGACTTGTGAATAGGATCGACGACGTATTAGGATTGGAGTACAGGGATTGCATATTTGATATCCGGGGTTGGGGAGTGTTGGAGTGCTTGTGGACTTATGAATACCTTTGTCTTATTGCGGTTCAAAGCATTTTCAGTGTATTTTTTGTTTCTGTGGACTCAAGACGACGCAAAATAATGACTGACAAGACGGTTTTCTCCATAATTTTACCCCTGAACCCCCAATTGAAATTTAAAATTAGAACGGCTTAAACCCTTGTTTCGGCAAAATGACATCGCATCGCCCGGCCGCGCATTGCAGATTGCAGCAACCCTGAAGGGCAGCAGGGGGGGAAAACCTGGAGAACGACCATCCTCCAAGACGTGAACGTGTTCTACAACGAACGAAATCACCCATGCATCAGTCCTTTCGACGGACGCGCCATTCCTTTAACATCCACAGATGAGATAGAGATACTGCTACTCAAACGTCGCTCCCGATAAATGCTGCGAAGTATTGACGCGGCCATTTCCTGTTTCTAAATACCTACACAAAAGTCTACAGCCATGGCTCGAGTCAATCGTTTGGGCTTTTTAGCCATCGCGATGGCATTTCACGTCGTCTACATATTCTCCATATTCGACATCTATTTCGTCAGTCCAATCGTATCCGGCATGCGCGAATTCGAGGCAGTACGGCCACATGGTGTAGAAGCCCCGGCAAAGCGCCTCATTCTTTTCGTTGGTACATCCCCTGCCTGCCCTTGCTCTGCAGTATTTTGCTAATAGAAGCAGGCGATGGATTAAGAGCCGATAAAGCCTTCCAGTCCTTCCCAGAACCATACCCCGAAACCGACGCGGATCTCGTCCCCCGACCCCTCGCACCTTTCTTGCGCTCGCGCGTCCTCGAGCATGGCACCTTTGGCGTATCGCATACTCGAGTTCCCACGGAATCGAGACCCGGACATGTGGCGCTGATTGCGGGGTTGTATGAGGATGTGTCTGCTGTGACTACGGGCTGGAAACTCAACCCGGTTAATTTCGACAGTGTGTTCAATCGGAGTCGGCATACGTGGAGTTGGGGGAGCCCAGATATTCTGCCGATGTTCCAGTTGGGCGCTGTGCCGGGAAGGGTGGATGCTGATATGTATGCTGCGGAGGATGAGGATTTCTCGCAGGATGCTCTGCATTTGGATCTTTGGGTGTTCGATAAAGTGAAGGCGATGTTTGCAGAGGCTGCAACAAATTCGACACTGGACGCTGCGTTGAGACAGGATAAGAATGTATTTTTCTTGCATTTGTTGGGACTGGATACTACGGGCCATTCTCACAGGCCTTACTCGAAAGAGTATTTGTATAATATCAAGGTGGTGGATGATGGGATCAAGGAGATTACGAAGATCATGGAGGATTTCTATAATGATGGGAAGACGGCTTTCGTTTTCACGGCGGATCATGGGATGAGTGATTGGGGAAGTCATGGAGATGGGCATCCGGATAATACGAGGACACCTTTGATTGCCTGGGGTTCAGGGGTAGCGAAGCCGGTAACGACTCCTGGAGAAATTGCGCCTGGCCATGATAAGCTATCTTCGGATTGGGGTATGGATCACGTTCAAAGACACGATGTTTCTCAGGCTGATATTGCGGCTTTGATGGCGTATCTTGCTGGGCTGGCGTATCCCGTAAACTCTGTTGGCGAGCTACCCCTATCATTTTTATCTGGAGATACCGCTGCTAAGGCAGAGGCATTTTTAGCCAACGCTAGAGGTATCCTGGATATGTACAGAGTCAAGGAGGAAGATAAAATGGCCACTGAACTTCGTTACCGACCTTTCAAGGCCCTTGGTGACCAAGAGCATTCAGTTGAACATCGATTCTCGGAGATCAGAGCTCTAATCGACCAAGGAAAGCATGAAGAAGCAATCCAAGAAACAGCTACCCTTGTCCAACTTGGATTGGCTGGCCTTCGATACCTCCAAACATACGACTGGTTGTTCCTACGCGCCCTCATTACCATCGGATATCTAGGTTGGATCGCATTTGCGCTCACCACTGTCGTCGATCTGCACGTCCTTCACGGCAAGACAGAAACTTCACGAACACTAGCTGGCACTGTATTCTTCTCTTCTGTTCTTGTTCTACTATACGCTTCTTTCATTGTATCAAAATCGCCCGTCACATATTATGCATACGCCATTTTTCCAGTTGGATTCTGGTCGGAGGTTTACGCACGGCGGAAAGCGTTGGCTGAAGGAAGAAAAGCGCTGTTTGGGCATGTTACGAGTATCGGTGGGGTTATCGCGTTAATATTGAAGGGTGTTTTTTGTTTGGGTCTCATTGAAAGCCTGGTAAGTACACTAATAGCTTTGAATGGCATAGGAGCTGACACAGAATAGGCATTGGGTTATACGCATCGGGAGGTCTTTTCGGTTTTGTTTGTCGCTGCTGCGTTCTGGCCTGCATTTTATGGAACTGGTTTCTTGAAAGCAAATAAGGCTCTTATTGCTACATGGACCTTCTCTTGTTTGGCAATGAGCTCATTCACATTGCTGCCTGCGATGAAGGTAGAGGATATGAACCTTATGTGAGTAGTCCCCTCTCGGTCATCGACACCTACTAATATCGACGGCATAGAATGTCTGGTGGTGCGATAATGGTTGTCATTGGAATCACATATCTCGTATTTGAGGAGAAACTTCTCACCACGTCGAAGCTCGCAAGCGATTCGACGGCACCGGCTTACAACAGTCTATCACGATCGCTTGTTGGTATACAGGTTTGAAACCCCTCGATCACAGTTAAATTATTGCTAACAAAACACAGACTGGGTTCATCATCTTAGCCATGTCCGTAACCAGGTCCAGCGTTCTATCACTACAAGCTAAAGCAGGTCTCCCTAAGGGAAACCAGATCGTGGGATGGGCTGTTCTTGTCCTTCCGTTGTTAATGCCATTATTTCACCGCCTGGCGCCCAACAAGCACTATCTCCATCGACTGATGGTCATATTCCTGACATTTTCACCCGTCTTCGTTATTCTTACCATCTCATACGAAGGGCTCTTTTATCTTGGTTTCTGCGCCACTTTGATTACTTGGGTCCGACTGGAACACAGCATCTACGTATACTCAAAATCGAAAACGGCGACTCCTCAGACGAATGGACAAGCGGTTATGCCTGCATCATTGACATCCTCTCCTTTCCGATCACTCACATTATCAGACGCTCGAGTCTCTCTGATATTCCTCACACTGCTTCAATCAGCATTCTTCAGCACGGGAAACGTTGCCTCGGTATCATCCTTCAGCTTAGACAGCGTGCAGCGCCTAATCCCCGTCTTCGACCCCTACTCGCAGGGCGCATTACTGATCCTAAAGCTCATGATCCCATTTGCGCTCATCTCAGCAAACCTAGGCATCCTCAACAAAAGACTCGGAGTCGCACCCTCAGCGCTCTTCATGGTCGTCATGGCGATCTCGGATTTCCTCACGCTGCACTTCTTCTGGGTCGTGAAAGACGAGGGGTCGTGGCTCGAGATCGGATCTACGATTAGTCACTTTGTCATTGCGAGTCTGATGTGCGTCTTCGTGGCTAGTCTGGAGGGTGTTAGTGAGATGTTCATCTCGGGCGTAGAGGTCGAGGATGATTCTGCGCAGGTGGGGAAGGAGAAGGAGCTTGGTGGGGTTGTGGCGAAGGAGAGTAATGGGGGTATTCCTAGGAAACCGGTTGCTAATGGGAATGGGAAGGGTGTATAATATGGGTTGCGGGGTGGCATGGGATGGATGGGAAAATGTATGTATGTGTATTTATGAAATGAAACAATAGTGATGCTCGGCTTGTCAAACTTGACAAGCCCTCCTAAAGAGGTACTAGAAAACAGACTAGAGTCTAGTAATCTAGACCCCTCCATCATACCCATACCTATCCATTTACCTCGGCACCTCCAGATCAGCTGCTGCATATGACATGACCCGAACTATCGGTACTCGACGTAAAGGAACATCATGCCTTATGATTCAAACGTTCGAATCAATCAAATTACACTACCGGGTTCCTCTGTACATTTAGGGTATCGGGGAAAGGGAAGGTGTAGGATCAAATAGGAATGAAGAGGATAAGGTGGTGGGTTCTGGAGAAAAGGGCAAGAAAAGGCGGGAAACTGGGGGGGAAGAGAAGTGTGGGGATGACTTCAATTCCCCAGGAAAAGCTGGAGGCGTAGCGCTGCGGTATTGGCGGGGGATGCTGGACGGGTCATGGGTTAATAGTGTTGGTTCAACTTGGTTGTACTTTAGGAGGGCTGGCGTGGCGCTTAGTTAGTTCACCTGTTGGTTTGGGAAAGGGGAAATGTAAAGATAACAATTGACTTTCTTAGGCCCTCGATAGCAACTTGGTAGGTACAATAATGGTGTGGTGCGCGCCGGAGTATGCCCAGATTTTGTTTGTTGATGGATGAGGAGAGGATAGTTCTACTTCCAACAGCATATAATTATCCGCGAACTCTAGAATCTCTTATAAGCCCCTCTCCCTCTCCCCCTCTACCTTTACTTTCTCCTTACTATCCTATCCTCATCCAGGAAAGCATGGATGGCAACTGCTTTGGCCCTATTGGCAATTGTCCTTTTTGATGTTTCGGACTTCTATACGAGTACCGATATTACACTGGTTGGATCAGATTATTCGGGTGTGGTGATCTCTTATAGGTGGAGGCAGGTTGGCTGTAATATGTATTTGATAATTAAGAGACATGTAATAAGAGCATGTTTGACGTTGGGACTTTGAAATTGTAAAGAATTAAGAACCAGATGATACTCTACTTGGTTGGGTATCCGAATAGAATTCGGGTTTCAAGGAAAATGCCCAAGTAGGAAATCTGCCCGAACAAAACAGGCAAAATACCTTGTACCATGAACAAGGACATGCCGCTGAAACCTTTCATCCCCATTTTCCCCACGTTTTTTGTTCTTTCTTCAGAGCTCGTGGTCTAGGGAATTAATGAACTCGGCTAAGATCTTCACCTGCGAGGCATCGCATCGCATCAACAAGCAGCCGCCAACCCCACAGGCAGGACAGGCACCGATTCTTCAACCACAACTGCATTAAACTTCCCCTAAGGTACCTTACCTCCCCTACCTCCCCTACCTTCCCTACGCTACCGCCCGCACGACAACCATTACAGTATACCAAACGACCAGACTAGAGACCGCGATCGAGACCGAGACAGAGGTCAAGAGCGCTGGAGGCGGCGCATGAGTACGAGTACTGTTTAGCCAGGACGAACAGGAGCAAGAGCAGGAACAATCACAATAACAATCAATCAATCATGGATATGGCCATGGCTTCGAGCGACCAGCCACAGTCGCAATCCAACGGCTACGGGGAACCACCAGCTGCGAATGCGACAGACCCAATTCTAATGCCAATCCCAACACCACCGCAGCAGACGCAGACGCAGGCACCGGCGCGCCCGAATCCCATGCCTAATAACCAAACGCCAGGTCACCCAAGTTTCAGAAGGTATGCACCCGTCAGCGCATGTGTCGAGGATTTATATGGGTACAGGCATGGCTGACTGCAAAAAAGACAACGTGCGTCGCGAGCCTGCGAGGTATGAAGCAATCCGTTCCCTTTTGTACTGTACTGAGAATGTGATGTGTGGATCGTGCCTCGGCACCGAGGGCCATCAATTCAATCATTCATCCCACAACCCATCAACACGGCATACAGTAATTGCTAACCAGATACCGTTTATCCACAGACATGCCATGCAAGAAAGGTAATACCCGACTACATACACCCTTCCCTCGCCGCCCATTTTGATTGACTTTTCGCGACCGACCCTCCATGCCATACCGCGCAGTCTTTGTTGACGCAGATTAGGTGCGATGCGATGCCGCCAGTTTGGGAGTGCCATGCACCAACTGCGTGGCTTTCTCGATAGAATGCAGGATCCCGACGCCCAAACGAAAGAAGACTGCTGCTGCTGCGGGAAAAGCAAAGGATTCTGATAGGTATGTGGGTTTTGCTCTTCAGTACCGTCATACAGCTGACAGCTGCTTACTGTCACAGCGATCGAGGAGATCCCATCGACGACAGCAGGTGTCCAGGAAACGACAACTCCCCCACGACCAATGAAGGAAGTTCGAGCGCTTTTACTACCGTAGATGGCACGCCTCCTACATCCCTCACCGAGGCTCAGTATCGCCAGAGGGCCGAGGATGATGGCATGTATGCCCAGTTCATGAAGCCGAAGTTTACAAGGGCTCCGATCAAGGAAGCGGGCAGAGTGGCATATCTGGGAGAATCGTCCAACTTGACATTACTGGTTCATGATAGACATGGAATGTCAGATGTGGTCCATTACCCGTTACCGGAGAACGTGAGAGGCACTCGTGCGAGGTTGACAGAGTTGGACAATGTGGAAATCGATATCTTGCATCAGCGAGGGGCTTTCTTACTTCCCCCGAGAGGTCTTTGCGATGAGCTTGTCGACGCCTATTTCAAATGGGTTGCTCCGATTGTCCCTGTTATCAATCGAAACCGTTTTATGAAACAATATCGAGATGCGAAGAACCCTCCTTCGCTCTTGTTGCTGCAGGCTGTTCTTCTAGCAGGATCCAGAGTCTGCACTAACCCACAGCTTATGGATGCAAATGGATCGACGACACCGGCTGCGTTGACTTTCTACAAGCGGGCGAAAGCTCTTTATGATGCCAATTATGAAGATGATCGTGTTACTATCGTCCAAGCTCTCGTTCTCATGGGATGGTACTGGGAAGGTCCGGAAGATGTGACGAAGAATGTATTCTACTGGAGTAGAGTTGCTACAATTGTCGCCCAGGGCTCAGGTATGCATCGAAGCGTTGAAGGTTCGCAACTCAACAGGGCCGACAAAAGACTTTGGAAGCGGATTTGGTGGACCCTTTTCACCCGCGATCGATCTGTTGCTGTTGCCCTAGGCCGCCCAGTTCACATCAATACTGACGATTCTGATGTTGAAATGGTTTGCGAGGAAGATTTCCTCGAGGACGAAGGCGACGAGTTTCCTCCGGATCCCTTTCATGTTCAATTTTTCCTCCAATACGTCAAGCTGTGCGAGATTATGGGATTGGTTCTCTCGCAGCAATATTCCGTGGCTTCAAAGGCCCGACGTCAAAACGCCATTGATCTCACTCATAGTGACATGGCTCTGGCAGACTGGCTTCAGAATTGCCCAAAGGAGGTTTCCTGGGAACCGAATCGACCTCACTTCTGGTCGGGCTTGCTCCATTCGAATTACTACACCACTCTCTGCTTGTTGCACCGGGCGCATATGCCCCCCGCTACCAACAGAGCTGCAGGATGGGAGGATAATGCATACCCGTCTCGGAATATCGCCTTCCAAGCGGCTGCGATGATCACCTCGATCATTGAAAACCTGAGTGCGCACGATGAACTCCGATATTGCCCAGCGTTCATCGTGTACAGTTTGTTCTCTGCGCTCATCATGCACGTGTATCAGATGCGGTCGTCGGTGCCTTCAGTAGTGCAAGCAACCCAGGAGCGATTGCGGATCTGCATGACTGCTCTGAAAGATGTATCGAAAGTATGGCTAGTTGCAAAGATGGTTTATACACTTTTCGAGTCGATTCTGGGCAACAAGGTCTTGGAAGAGCGACTTCAGAAGGCAGCTGGCAAGCGTCATAAGAAAATGGCCCAGAGTTTATCTCAAGGCATAGCTCAGATCAAGAGGGAAGAGCCCGGAAAGCGAAAGTATGACGATATGGCACTTGACTTTGGTGTAAACAGCGGACCAGCTCCTCAGGAGTCGTACGAACGATCTCGACCGCAAACTCCGAGTCACACACCTTCACGGGAGCAAGGTGGTGGCCCAATGGCACCTCCTATCTTATCCCCGAATGGTAGAAACAACCCGGATACTTTTATGGGTGGTACAAACTCTCGACCTCACACCAGACCTCCCACGCCTTTCAATCCATCATTCTCTGTACCCGCCACACCTCCAGATCTCTACCTTGTGACCAGAGCCTCCCCCAACCTTTCACAATCCCTCTGGGAGAACTTCCAACCCGACCAGCTCTTCCCCGAAGGCTCAGCAAACATGCACACGAACCAATTCTCACCACCCCAAACCCACCACAACGTAGACCCGAACCTAATGCAACCGCACATGAACATGTCCCCACAGCAAATGCCAACCCAAGCTCAAGGCGGGCAGCTCCCACAACGAATGCGTGGCCCTGCTCCCAGTATAGGCGGTAGTCCACAGATGCACCAGCCTGGTGTCGCAGGATACCAGGCACCGCCACATAATGTGTGGCAGGGGGGATTTGATCCAAATATTGCGCCGGGTGATCAGGGGCATAGTCCGAGTGATACGATAAGTAACGGTAGTGCGCAGGCCGTGCCTATGACTATGAATGTTGAGGATTGGTAAACTTTCCCATCTACCTTCACTAAATCGTAATCGATTACTAATGGATGGTTGTAGGTTCCAATTCTTTGGCATCAATGGTGATTTGAGCGGGATGAATGGCGATACTACGCCTCTCGCTTGATTCACCTAGCTTTTGTATTCTTGTGCGAGACGAGAAAACGGGGGTCATGTAAAGGCGTTTATCGTTACTTTTTGAGGAGCGGAAGAAGAAGAAGGAAAGAAGGAAGGAAGCTAGGCTCTCTGGAGTTATGTTGTCTATTGTCTATATGTCACGTTGATATAAGAGTGAGCTCGAGCTGATGAACTGATTGGCATTGGCATTGACATTGTACAATATCATAGGTCATGTTGCATGTTGCATATTGCATGTTATATGCCACAAAGATGGATTTGGAATCTTTTTGGTCTACTCTATCTCAAACATGCATACATCTGAAAATTACCAAGCAGCTTGTTAAGCCAACATCCCTTCGTTATACATTTCTCTTTGTGTATCGTTTCCTACTCTCATTCATATCTCGTTTCTGGGCAGATTTCTTTTACCCCAAATAAGTCTGTACTGTACATCTTTCTTACATCCCTCTTTTGTTCTATCTTTTGGAAGGAGAGGAAGGAAAAAAGGAAGGAAGGAAGAAGGAAAGAACATTAATAAACACCCCAACCCCTTCTCTGGAATTTCTCTGCGATTGTCATTTCAGCGACAGATGTCTCGTTCGCCCAGCCGTGGAGCGAGGGGGTTATGTGGGGGTATACGTCTGTATTTTTTGTGTGGACCTGGGGGTGGGATTGGGAGTGGCATTGGGTTGAGAGGGTGTTGTTGTTGTTGGATTGAGGGGCGGAATGGGGGGAAGGATGGCTGGATGGGCATGTAGAGTTGGTGGATGGGTGCGTGGATGGGTCGGTGGATGCGTATGGGGAGTAGATG
>QGMI01001050.1:0-13474 GCA_007821535.1 Lachnellula occidentalis | reverse complement strand
GAGTTATAGCTGAACCCTACAATTGTTTTTCTTTGACAAAGGGATAATGTCTTTGTTGAAACAATTGTACGTTGCGTATTTTGTTCATAGCACAAAGGAACGGTTCTTTGTACAATAGAGTGAGTGTTATGCCTTGTCGTGACCGGCAAATCCTTGCATCGCTATCATCTTGTAAATTAAGTATTGGATTATGCTCCCCAACTCACACTTCAATCTACAATACGCCTTGTCACATTCCTAGTTCATGATCTCAATCTTACTCTTAACCACTCTGCTTCTCAGATCGTATCTTAATCACATTTCAAATTCTTCCCAAAACCAACTATTTGTTAGGGATCTCGAGGATCAACCCAAATATTCATTATACTTACTTACCCCTATTCCTTAACACCATCTAGCCGAAAAGTTCACACCGAAAACCTAAAGATTTCCACCTTTTCACCTCCGTATTGCACGTCGGCACATGCTACAACATCTGTCAATATCAGCCGCATCCTCCACCAAGTTCTTACACTCTCGCCAAGAATGAGACCATCGTCCTCCTTCTGGACAGCGGATTACTTTGTGGGTCTTGTGACCGCATGGGTGATATTCTGATGTTACGTGGCACATGTTGGTGTTGTTGTGTCGGTATTGGTGTTGGTGATGGTGCGAAGAGAGCATAGCTAGATGGATTGGGTGAGCTGTGAATAAAGTCATTTATACCAAGTGTAAAGGTACTATTGTTATCAAACAGCTATGCTGTTTTGCTTTGGTGAGAATACAGTTTATAACAGATCATTTGGGGACGTTGAGTAATTCTATTGCTGCAAAATATGCAAGTCATTAAGACTTTGCCATTATGTTTTGCAATTGGTGGTTCTTGATTCGCACATCTTGAAGTTATGGGGAAGCGAGAGGCCGGTTTCGATTATAGTCTCCATTTCATGATTGTGGGAATGGATGAAGATGTACGTGTCGAGGAAACGGAGGCTGAGGTATCCTATATCGCTCGAGGTTTATACTTTTCTTCTGATAAATGCATGAGGGATTATCCACATTTGATGGTTTATATACCAGAGACTGGCAGTGAACAACCCCTAACTTGAAATCAAAAGGCCTGAATAATAAGTTTACGAGGCATCCCATGTTCATGTGCCTCAGGAGACTGATCCCAGGAACATACCCTCCTTTCAATATTGTAAAGCTCATCGATCTATTTGGGTATCATCACAACATTGTCCATCTCTCATGGGCCATTCATCACCTCAGCTTCCACCCTCCACTCCACACGAAGCCCTTTGCCGACCTTCGCAAACATACTCTCAATGTCACTCATGGATATGCCTATCCTTTCATGCTCTTTCAAGTAGATCACTAGACGTATCCCATGTTTATGGCCTTTCTTGCCCAGGCCATGAGACCACTCAGATCGTAGAGAAAGAAACCCACATTTTGCCGAAGGCTCACCCGCGGCGGCGCTTATGCCATGAGCAGGGTAGATGGTTGCGATTAGTTTGGCTAGAGTACCGACATAGCGACACCACCAGGTCAAGTCGTGACCAATGAGTTCTTGCAGATTATGGGCCAATTGCTGGTCGATAGGCCCTAAGTCTGAGCCCCACCTGGAGCACATAGTAAGTGCCAGTATCGCCCGTAGCTCATGCGTCAAACCTGGAAGGCCTGCAAGTGTTCCGGATATGGGTTCATGCAGGGCTTTAGCAGAATTGGAATCGTCAGATTCGCCCATACCGAGCCAGGTATTCTGCACCACATAGTGAAGTATCTCCGGGGAGAATGTGCCTGGAACCTTGGTTGTGAAACCAGAAGATATCGTCTTCGCAACTGCTTCTGCAGCTTCGTATGGCATAGCCGACCCTGTCAACTGGGACAGAGGGTTACTTTCTCGAACGTGAGCCGGGAGCTTCATGTGTAAGACGCCCTCTCTGTTTCCGCCACTACAGAAGGTGACTTGCTTGATCTTGGGAATCGCCTCAACGAGGGCTTGTACTACCGTAACAATAGCTGGGAACTGCTCCCGTCTCCTCTTTGAAAGTCCGAATATCTTCCTCTCGTCTGTATTATTCGCGTGTAGCATCTCCCGCCATTTGATGAATCGATGGCCCTCGACAGTATATCCTCCAATAGCTGGAATTGGGTAGGGCTGAATGGGATCAGTGTGCATGAGCATGCTCCCATATCCTCGGAAGCCACCCCCGCAGAAGTATATCGTCACTCCATCCTGGTGATCTGCTTGCTCCTTTAATTTGGGAAACTTGGCCGTTAAGCCGTCGAATGTTTCCTTCATTCTCTGTCTCAATTCTGTCTTGACTCGTTGTTCCGACGCTTTGGTTTGCAATGCCGCTGAAACCTTTGCTGCACCGTATGGCATACTTCGTGCAGCCTCAGCAGCCAACATATCGTAATCGACCGTTGAGGAGTTGACATAAGTCATTTGGACGCTGCCACCACCGAGGTCCATGAATAGCCCATCGACCTTATCAAACCCGCTTCTCGCACCCATCGCTCCAAACAGACTCTCCACTTCCGGACTCAGCAGACCGACAGTCAATCCGCTCGATTCTTGGATCGCCGCCAACATCTTCTCCCTATTGCTGGCCGTACGCATTGCCTCTGTCGCAAAGACATTTATATTCTCCTTCGGTACTCCATGGGTATCACAGATATGTTTGAAGCGTGCCAGTGTGGCTGCTACTTCACTGATAATCTTGGGTGGGAAGCTGAGGGTATCGCTGGAGGAAAGGAGCGCGTCGTAGAGCGAGATTCCTACGCGGTCGCGGTACAGACAGTGCAGGACGCGACTTCGAGGTGGAGAGAGGTCGGATATGGAGAATCGAATGCCGTTGCTAGGAAGTGAAAGTGTTAGAATCTATCAAACGGTATAAGTTTTGAGGTTGTCCTAGCTACCTGCCCATGTCCACGAGTCCATAGAGAGACTTGGGCGAGTTTTTGAACCGAGACATTTTGGACTCAAAATTGGAGATTGTTACGGGCTCTTCCATTTCGTCTGCAATACCTACCGCCATGTTGAGGTTGATAGGATAGCAGATAATATAAAGTATCAGAAAATACAACGTGTTTGAAAACGTTAGTCGGTGTTGAGTAAGGTAATGCCCCTCCACGATTCATCAAATAATGAACGATGACGCAGATCACGTGCGCAAGTACCCCGCCCCCTTTTGCTTTCGGAAGAAGTCCAAGCAAAGGGAGGCAGCTTCGAACTCTCCCCCAATCCATTGGACTGTTCCGCTCTGTAATCAGTACACATAAGGGAAGCTCTTGCTAGATCTCAGCATCGTTCAGCCCCTCAGCAGAAGTTAGTATACACGCCGTGATTCTAAGCTGTTGGCAAATGGATTATGGTTTACAAGCCCACCAAGTGGAAAGGGGTATCTTTCTCCATATTACTAAATCCCCTTACTAGCATACGTAACGCTATATCCCTTGAAGTAGGTCGCATCTCCAGCGATCTGTACTGCTCCGTTCTCATCAATAGTAACATACTTCCCATTCTCCTTCTGCAACGAATATCCCTTTCCTGCAGCAAACCCCACCGTATACGTCTCAGCACCAGTCTCATTATCCACCAGGCCAGTATGACTGCCAATATACCTCCCATCCCTCGCACTGCTGATCGTAAAAGTATTCCCTCCATCAATAAGATTATGCACCACCCATCTCTGCACAATACTCTCGTGCTGCGACGTTTCCTTCGTGGCTGTGAAAACCCCAGCTGGCTTCCCCGGGTTTGTGAGTGCGTACCCGCCCATCTCGAAAACGATATATCGTCCCTCAGTCAACGCACCGCGCATCTCCTTAAAGCCCTGTTCAGACAGACTGGATACATTTTTAGCATCTATCTGGCTGTCGTAGGGAACAAGTGGCCGCGTATCTTTGTGTTGGCTCTCGCAGTAACTGGCTCCGTCGTAGTTCCGACTCGCATCTGTATGTGGAGCTGGTGCATCGGGCAAGCTGGGAATCGAATAATCGGGGCTCGCAAAATCGAACGCGTTTACGAGAGAAGACATATGTTCACGTCTCCACGGCACCATTTCGTCCGTCGTGACAATCTTGCCCTTGGCAGCTAGCCACTCCTCCACAAACATGATTTGGGAGTTGTGGTCCGTGTGCTCAGTAAAAACGGCTCCTCCCCGTGTCCACGGTGATACGATGTAAAACGGGAGTCGAAACCCAGGGCCGCTGTAAGTGTACCCGACCTCGTCGTAAGGATCTTGGATCCATTCCCCTGCAGTGCCCGATGGAGAATGGTACGGTACTACATGGTCGCCCCATCCCCCTGTCTCGTCGTACGAAATGATGAGTGCTGTTTCTGCGTAACCTTTGCCCTGCGTTACGGCATCTACGACTTTCTTTTGTAGCCAGGCGCCGTCTCGTGGGGAGTATGGTGGATGCTCAGAGAGTTCAGCTGGGCCTATGATATATGATACTGCAGGGAGAGTTCCATTTGCTGCTTTAGCGTAGAAGTCATCGAGCGAAGAACCGACCATTCCTTTGTTGCTGAGTTGACTTCCTGGCAACGCGTCTTGGAATTGCTTGAACCACGCAAGAGGATTGTCATCAAAATTGTCGGCATCCTGGAATACATTCCACGAAACGTTAGCATCTTGGTAGTGCTCAGCGGCTGTTTTCCAGGAAAGCGGATAACAATTGAATCCGCCAGCCTCGCACCCAGGAGTCTCATTGTTGTCGATATAGGGATAACCGCCTTCCGATTGATTTTGCGGGGAGCCGGGGACGTTGATAGAACCGGAAGCCCAGGCTACACGGTTAGGGTTTGTGGATGAAATGATGGATTCTTGGTACATGTCCCCAACAGTCCAGCCATCGGCAATACCGAATTGAACTGGAATGTCACTTCTTCTGTAGTGACCCCAAGACCATGGCGTGTTATTCGTAGCCCAGTGGTCATTCAAACCCCCATTCAACGCAGCGTGGTTATCTTGCCACCCATTGTCTCCTGCCACCATACACTGTGTAGCTTCCAAGAAGTCGCCGCCTTGATAGTTGAGATACCAAGGCAGAAGGTAGGAAGTGGAGGTCGTCAAGGCTGAGTTGACGTCTTGCTGCCAAACAGGCTTGCCGGAATTAATTTGGACATTGGGATCTGAAAATCCTCGTACTCCAGCCATAGTCCCAAAGTAGTGATCAAAGGCACGGTTTTCTGGCAAGGATTAGTAATGGAAGGTGGATTTGTGAGAGATGTTACCTTGCATGAATAGGACAACATGTTCAATATCTGCAATTGAGCCAGCTATTGCTGCTCCAGCAAGTAATGGATACATGACCCGAATTGCGGATATCAGACTAGGAGCAACTGCCATTGCACAAGATTCTGGTCAGTATTTGGCCTGCTAAGCCCAGGACGAGCAATATGAGAAGTCGCACATATACTTGCAATTGAAAGCCGCTGATCGGAGGCCTGTCCAAGCAACTAGCAACTACCTATTCAGGAAAGATGAAGTTATTACCAAGCGTTAGTGGAATTGTATCCCACTATCGCTTCAAGGTGCAGCCATTCCCGAAAATGGTTGCCAGTCCTCGAACCGAGTGGTCGTTGCATGGTCCAATCATCATGGTAGATCTTTGCCCGTGCTACTGTACTCTGGCTTGAACCCCGCGTTGGATGGCTACCTTGACAAAACCAAGAATTTTCAGAGCAAGTAAGTAAGCACAGTACTGTATTCGCAACGCGATTGGTTTATTCATCTTCTGTCCTGCCAATTGTAGCAAATGAAAAACCCGGCATTTGTACAACTTACTCCGTAGTCTTCGAAATATTGCCCCTTGACTCAGGAACCGCGGGGCTCTATTTGCCGCCGATGATCACTTGAGTTAAGCAAGACGGTTGGTGGTGAACTGGGGAATGAAATGAGAAAGAGCGATGCTGAAGACATCGCGACGCGACGACAAGGATCATGGAAAGCGGGAAGAACGCGAAAAGAAGATCGAGCGCGACATCAACAGAAACAAACGACGATGAAGCTTCAACAGAGCTGTTGGTACGAGAAAGAGCCCATGATGAGATCTCTGATGAGCAGCCCTCGAGCTCAAGCTTGCGACATCAAGAAGACGGCAACCGCAGAGACAGTAGTAAATGGCTTCGACCCCTCGGTGTACTTTTCTTGGTTCTCTCACTTGGCACGATTACCTTCTCGTCGTTCAGAACAGTCTTCCCTGATACACCTCAAAGTCCGGTTAAGCACGAGGACGCTGGCCAGCAGCACATGCTCGGAATCCAGCTCCATCCATATGATCACGTGTCGAGGCCCTCGAAGATAATCACGCACCATTGGAACATCACCTCGGACTACCGGTCTCCAGATGGTGTCAAGAAGCCAGTTCTTCTCGTCAATGGACAGTTCCCAGGGCCTACGATTGAGTGTCGTTCAGGAGACCGACTTATCATCCACGTGACAAACAGCCTGTCTTCGAAAGAAGGCGTCTCAATCCATTGGCATGGGCTTCACTTGCGGAATGCGAACTCGATGGATGGGGCTGTTGGATTTACCCAATGTCCCATTGCGGAAGGGATTACTTTCACTTACGAATTCGATGTGGGAAAGCACCAGGCCGGAACATTTTGGTGGCATGCGCATTCGCAGGTTCAGAGGGGTGATGGAATGTATGGAGGGCTGGTAGTTCACAAACCTTACAGCATTCACAATTTCCTCGGATTGTATGGCTCTGAGAGAGAAGTCCTTCTGATGATTGGGGACTGGTATCATCGAAGCTCGAGCGATGTTCTCTCGTGGTACATGAGTACTCGAGGCTTTGGAAATGAGGTAGATTGATGCCTTTGTTTTCACGTCCAAGCAAATTGCTAATTTTTGAAAGCCGGTCCCAGATTCCCTACTTGTGAATGGTGCTGGAAAGTTCATCTGCTCCATGGCAGTTCCAGCGAGGCCTGTCGATTGTGTCGATATCCGCGACGAAAATGTCCTCTCCATCCTTGGTCACGACGAAAGAACAGGTCCCATTCGCTTGAGGGTCATCAATGTCGGGTATGTTACTGACTCGAAATGGTTTACTAAAAGCTGACCAAGTAGTAGTTCACTGGCAGGTTTTACGATTGAAATTTCATCTGGAAACTTCACCCCCTTGACCGTGGACGGAGATTTTCCTATCGCTGGGGAACTTTCCAGCTCTCTAGGAGTCCTCTATCCTGGTGAGCGTGTTGATTTGCTTCTCCACCCCGTCGTACCTGCCAGGAATGATATTCCTCAATTGAATATCAACTTAGATCCCGAGTATGCACTTCACCCTGGAAATAAAACCCCCTTAAGCTGATGTATTTATAGGAACTTCAAGTATCCAAACCCATCTCTGCGGCCCAATCAGTCCTTTCCTCTTTTTACTAGCGCTCAAGTTGCTGGTGAAAAAATCAAGATGCACGAGATTGAACAGCCGATGCATTTCGATCTGGCAACCGCAAACGCCTCCAAGATGCACGATTATGGAGACCAATTAGCAGAAGTGGCAGAGCAGACAATTCTCCTCTATACCAAGACGCAAAAGCTGGCGAAATTGTCCAACCACCCAGCGGGCTTCATCAATCGAACATCTTGGGCGCCACAAGCCACTCCACCTTTTCCCCTTCTCTCACTGCCACGAAGTCAATGGGATGTAAATCAATTCCTCCCTTGGATTCCAATCTCAGCCGAATCTCGACCTTGGGTGGAAATCATTGTTAATAATCTGGACGACGGGGCACACCCTTTCCACCTACATGGCAATGATTTCTATGTTCTTGCTTCCCACCGGTCAGAGCATGGTTGGGGTAGCTATTCTCCTTACGAAACTTCGGGTTCTTCTTCCATCAAACCCAAACTGAACTTGGTGAATCCTATCAAGAAAGATACGGTGAGCGTGCCCCGGAGAGGGTACGTCGTCTTAAGATTTAAAGCCGATAACCCAGGAATATGGATGTTCCATTGCCATGTTCTCTTCCACCATGCAAGCGGAATGGCGATGGGCGTGTTAGTCGATGCAGATGAGGAGCATGCCCAGGTTGATCCGATGGCGAAATCACTCTGTGGCTAAAAGCCGCTCTGGGACACCTTGACTGAAAGTAGAAAGCTAATTATCGGCCTGGAAACCAGGTGGTATGGTCAAATCCTCTGAAGGTTTGCCATGTAGGGCCAGACCAGAGTCACACATCCCGGTCCTACAGATATTGCCCCACCATGACCCCGCTATTGGTCCATATTACCACGAATAGAAACGTGTCCGGTACAATATCAGACGACACACTTGTTGTGAGGAATATATTGGCTTGATATATCCAGCGCTTCACCCATTCGAGGAAACTATTCCGTTTCCGACTTCATTTTCTTGGCCACAACTTTTGCGTTGCAGAATGATGCCCCTGAAGGAGAATTCAGAGCGACTTTGGTTCTAGCTATGGGCCTGCAACAATTTTGTTGGAGGAGAATCTGGAACCCACAGATTTGCCCATGGACGGAAACTAAGAAGGGGATGCTGAGGAAACAGGAGTGAGGGGTCATGAGAATCCCAGTGCGATTACACGTAGGCTTCTATAAAGGCAAAGACAGTCTGTGATCAGCGTCCTTTCCAACATCACGCAACAATCACACAAGCCTTTATCGTTGTGGGTCCTTCTCAAAATGCACTTCCAAAGTCTTTCAGTCTTGGCTACGTTGTTAGTCACAGTCTACGCCCATGGCTATGTAGATAATGTTACTGTTGCAGGAACACTTTACACAGTAAGCTATCTGCTGAACATCTGGATGAACCAGAACCTCTAATAGCTCAGGGGTACCAACCGTACACCGATCCTTATTACAACCCCATTCCGGATCGAGTTATTCGACCCGTGCAAGGCAATGGGCCTATCCAAGACGTAACCTTGATCGACCTTCAATGCGGTGGCTACACAGCTGGTGGCGTATCTGGATCTTCTCCAGCAAAGTTGACGGCCGGACCTGCTGCTGCCGGAAGTCAAGTCTCTTTGCGATGGACACTTTGGCCGGACAGCCATTCAGGACCCGTCATTACATATATGGCAAGGTGTGCGAACGATGACTGTACAACATATACGCCTGGGACATCGTAAGTTCTATATTACCCGTAATGCAACCAGACAAATGCTAACACGTTTATAGCGCTGTTTGGTTCAAGGTGGCGGAGGCCGGACGTACAGGTACTTCAGGCGTTTGGGGTGATAGCCCTCTCATGATCGCCGGTAATGCCTACACATACACCATCCCCTCTTGCCTGGCAGCCGGTTCATACATCGTACGCCACGAAATCATTGCTCTCCAAACCGCCGGCGAATATCCTGGCGCACAGTTTTATCCTTCCTGCCATCAGATAAAAATCACAGGAAGCGGAACAAGCACTGGTCCATCGTCGAAGTTGCCTTTCCAGGTGCCTATGCAGCGACTGACCTAGGCATTACCTATGATATGTACACGGCACAAACGTATACCATTCCTGGGCCTGCCATTTTCACTTGCTGAGGGCATTAACATGGTGATATTTTCGATCACTGAGTTGGATTTTAGGGTCTTGAGGAATCTAGTTTCGGGTTATACTGATTCCTGGGGGAACCATTTTTCTGCTGTAAGCCACAGAGCTAAGATCAATACAAGTACACCATTCATCGCAGCCAAAGCAGTTCGTAGGGGTCCACAGTGCATGAGAAGTCCCGCTCGCGAGAACATAAGCTTTTGAGCGGTGCATTTCCTTAGTATCCAAGGCCTAGCAATTCGACGATGTCTAGTAATGTGATAGAAAGAAATAAGGTTTTAATTCCTGCGTGTAGGCCAAGTTGTCAAGACGAAAATCTGCGAGGCGTCTTGGAATCTATTTATAGAACTCACTACTCGTAGCTCAAGATCATTTCCCCACCACCAAAATCTTGTACTCCACAACTGAGTGGCATATGAAAAGATCTTGTGCTCTCAGCAACTAATTTTTAACAGATATTTGAGCCCGCCCGATTGATACTAAAATAAATCATGAAAATGATCTGCGGTATCGTCCGCCGAGACGTCGGATATAAGATACCTGGTCCAGTGATCTACGAAGTAGAGATAACGACGCGCTAGGGGTGGCGCATGTTATGAACAAAGGTTGATGCCAGACGAAGATATCCTCATTGAAAACGCCTCGCACTTCAAGTTTGATGCTCTGTTCAAGAGCGCTAATCAGAGCTTCTGCTTTCACAGTATCAAGGATGGCTTCTACTCATGCTGGCAATGGTACAGCGATGAAGCGGGTGGTCATTGTTGGAGCAGGTGAGACACAGATGCTTAAATCTTCGGACTGTTTCTAACTGGCACTTTATAGGCTGGGCTGGACTGGTTGCCGCCAAAACGTTAGTCCTCCTGAACTACAGCTCACGTGTGAACTCCTGTTGCTAATCCTACAATCAGATATCTGCAAATCGACCCAACCATCGATCTCACGATCTTTGACTCGGAACGAACAGTTGGAGGTGTATGGTGCCAAGACCGATGCTTCCCAGGATTCTTAGCCGATAGTCCAACTGGTCTCTTTGATTATTCCGATCTTCCTATGCGTGATGTTATTGGGGGCAAAGACTGGGAAGACCTTCCGGGGATCAAGGTGTACGAGTATCTGCAAGCATATGCGGAGAGGTTTCGTTTGCTTGAGAGATTGAGATTACAGACACGGGTATCAAGAGCCTCTCGAAGCGCCGATAAGAAGAGATGGGACGTTGAAATAGAAGGTACAAAAGAAGTGATCACGTGCGACAAGCTGATTATTGCTGTTGGATTGAACTCGAAGCCATATTGGCCCGATCTGCCACTAGAAGACTACGATGGACTACTCTTACATTCCAAAGATGTCGGTATTCAGCAGACAAATCTCATTTCCGATAAAGTCAACCGAGTTACGGTGTATGGCGGATGCAAGTCTGCGGTTGACACCATCAACCACTGTGTCGAAGCAGGGAAAACAGTTGATTGGGTAATCCGAGAGGAGGGGAATGGTCCCGGAATGATGATCCAATTTAAACAATTTGGTATCCATGGTGCACGCTTGGCAGGTAGATGGAAAAGCATCATGTCGCCCTCAATTTTTGCATGCACCGGCTGGTGTTATGAATTCTTCCACAGTGGCAAAAGCAACCTGGGGAACTGGATCTTCTCTCGATTCTGGGAGAAAGCTAGCACAGCGCCACTTACGATGGCACCGTACAAAAAGAAGTGTTCTAATACAGAGAAGCTCATGCCAGAGACAAGAAAGTTCGTTCTACCTACCAAGCTCTACAAGGTTGAATACTGACGATTTAGTGCGCTGTTCTTCACTGCAAGTCTATCTGGTCTCCATGATTCCAAGATAAAGGTGTTTTTGAAGGAACTCCACAAGGAGAAGCTCATCACAGTCCATCGCGCAACCATTACCTCGATGTCAGGACATCAGGTCACGCTCTCGAATGGCGAAATTCTTCCTTCGGATGCTGCAGTGTTTGCAACGGGATGGGATTATCGCACTAAAATATTTGACCACATGGATGCCATTTCCCTAGGGTCCCCAGCGCCGCTCCAGGACGAAGATGAAAAGACACGACAATATTGGGAGACACTCCACCAGAAAGCAGACCGAGAAGTTACTGAACGTCTTCCGGTCTTGGCACACCCACCACCTCATTACGAACGCCCGGTAACCTATACACCTTATCGCCTATACCGCCATATCGTTCCATCCCAACTCGCAGCCGACAATGACCGCTCTCTGGTGTTTCTCGGTCTAGTAACCAGCGTTCAGACCTCAATCTATGCCGAAATATCTGCATTGTGGGGAATATCGTGGATGGAAGGGCTGCTCGATCTTCCAAAGAAGGATCAGATGGACTATGAGATTGCAAAAGTCAACGCTTGGTCTGCGCGTCGATACTTATCTCGAGGACGAACGAGACAGGTTGCCTCGGCGGAAATCCAAGAGGTGTGTGATTTGTTGATGGAGGATATGGGGCTCAGAGCGAAGAGGAAAAGCAACTGGTTATCCGATGCCATTTCTCCGTACACAGCTCAGGACTATAAAGGTATCGTGCAGGATATGTTAGGAAAGTCTAGAGGGGTGAGTGTAAATTAGGGATATCTAGCATAGGATAATATGTTACTTGATGTCACGATCTGATGTCTGTGACCCTGGATGTAGTCCGGCTTACTTTATCATTATTAGGCATGATGGCCTATTAGCCTTTTATGCTTTTCATGTAGTCGTCTTAGCGCCAAGTCTCATATATCATTTCCTCTTTAAGCCATTATTCCCTTATTTAGACGTCACGACCCCTTGAAACCCTAGGACTTGGCTATACTTAAGATGGGAGTATAGGTAATACTAATATAGGTATCTTTATTAGTATTAATATAATATATAAGATGATAAACATAATACCTTTCTACTTCTTAAGCCTAATGATTTTTTATACTAGAAACCTACTTTTATTACTTTCTTTATATAACTTTAGCGCTATAAATCTATGCCTTGCCTCTTCTTCCTAATTTGAAATATATATTTAAGTGTAGTTCTTCTCCTATAAGCTATTTTTTCTTTAAGTTATATACTATTTTCTTATTAGTTAGTACTAGATATCCTCCTATTAGCTATCAAACCTCTCTAACCTCTTAGAGTGCTTAAATTCTACGCTCTAATTAGTCACCTGTATAGCGTTAAGGACCTCCCCTCTAATTTATTAAAGGGTTCCTGTAAATACTAATACTATTTAATACCTTAGCTTTCTTACCTTCTATAGTCATTTATTAGCTTTATACTATCTTCTCCTAAGACTATAAGGAGCCTAAAGTCCTCTTACGACTCTATCCTATAATACTACTATACTATAGTCAGCGGCTTTAATAACCCCTCTTATATATTTAACTACTACTATTAAGATAGCCATCTTTGACTGCTATTAGCTATACTATAGCTATAAGCCTAAGGTCACTATAGCAAACCGGCTAGTACTTAAAGCTGATTACTTAAAGGTTTAAAGTACTACCTTACTCTTTTAATAATTAGGCAATTATAGATAGCTAATCTTATTAAATATGTAGGTATAGATGCCTTCTCTTTAGTAGATCTTCTTCTCTTTCCTTTATAAAGCGATAATACTTAAGCAGATTATAATCCCTTTGCTAACCCTCTAATTAGACTACCTAGACTGCTATTATCTTAAAGGAGGCTTAGCATTAGGAGAAGTATAACTAGAGTATCCTAGTCGTCTTTTAGAAGAAAACCTATAAATGTGTTTAATATATTATAAAACAGTTCTATTAGTACGACTTTAATATCAGCTATAGTACTATTAAGCTGAGGAAGCTTTAGGGGCAAGAAGATATAGGCATAGTGTCATTAAGCTAAGGAAGCTTTAGGAGCAGGAAGACATTAAGCTAAGGAAGCTTTAGGGGCAAGAAGACATAGGCATAGTATTATTAAACTAAGGAAGCTTTAGGGGCAA
>QGMI01001049.1:0-13474 GCA_007821535.1 Lachnellula occidentalis | reverse complement strand
TGCACGAACTTCTCCACCCTAGTCTCCCGCGGCTACTACGACACCCTCCTCTTCCACCGCATAATCCCCAACTTCATGCTGCAGACCGGTGATCCCACAGGCACCGGCCGCGGCGGGAGCTCCATCTACGGCGAGAAGTTCGAGGACGAGATCTCCGGCTCGCTGAAACATACGGGGGCTGGCATTTTGAGCATGGCTAACAGCGGGCCGAATACGAACGGGAGTCAGTTTTTTATTACGCTGGCGCCGACGCCGTGGTTGGATGGCAAGCATACGATTTTCGGCAGGGTTACGAAGGGCTTGGGGGTTGTGAAGAGGATGGGGCTTGTGAGGACGGCGGCGGAGGATAGGCCGGTGGAGGAGGTGAGGATTTTGAGGGCGAGGGTTGTGGAGGGGGAGGAGGCTTGATGGTTGGGGTTGGGATTGGGATTGAGATTGGGATTGGGGGAAGTGGAATCTGCATGGCATGGCGTGGTGTGGCGTTTGTGGTGGGCATTTTGAGGTTTATGGCATACAGCTTCGAATTAAAGACATTGAGAGAAGGCAGGTTACCTTAGATTAGGCAGTTATGGAAGCCAAGCTAAGCTCAGGATTGGTTTGACTGAAATCTCAGTCGATTGATATGGAGTTAGGACCTGTACAACGTGACTTAGGTACCCTTACATCTTGGGTCTCCTTTGCAAAGCCCGCTGTGGACCTAGATTTGCAGTATACTTCCCCACGCATAATAACAATGAATCGGCTGGAATCCCATTCCCACTTCGTCTTGAATTCCAGCTGGAATTTGCCAAACTCTCTATCCTACTCTGGTCGAAGAGTTCTTGAATTGTTAACATACACAGAAGCTGATAACTCACAAGTACCTCCGTAAGCATACAATTAATTCCTTCATTCGTACAGACTTTTGAACACCGGATATCTTCGCGCAGAGTATCGCGTACCGCCCCTTTTCTACCCGGGGTATCCCTCATTATCGACACACATTCTTACACACTGCTCCTCCTAAACCGAGCATGATCATTCCATTAACCTCAACTTATTGTTTCGCCCCACAATCCGTTGATATCATTACTCTTCATTCCTCGGCTCATTTCTCATATAGTCAGTGAAATAGAGGACCCCTAGGGAGATGTCCTTGTCGTGGGTGTCTTCCAATATCGAATTAACAGTTTAACGGCCTCCTTCTCAGATCGGACGCTCCAGATGTTGTAGACCTGAAAATGGAGGCGTCTCCCGCATCCCAATTCCATTCGGCTCCTGATTCCCTATTACCCCCAGCTTCTTATCCAAGGCCAAACTATCACGCCGCCTCGCTTGATCCTTCTGGATGCAATCATCGCAAACTGGGTCATCCAAATGGCCCTCTACACCAGCACCATAACGACATCTCTCCGGTAACGTCCACTCAAAGCATACCTCACATATCGTGTGCTTCGCTTCAAATTCCAGGCAATTTCGACATTTAATTGCGATGCCAACATTTCGGACGCCAAAGAAGGATTTGCAGCACGCCTCACAATGAAGTCGGCGTTGTTCCAGACATCGCCTGCAAACAGGATAGATTGCTTCCTCCTCCAGAGCCTCAAGATTGAAGGTATCCTCTTCAACGATGCACACATCCATGCAAAAGTGACACCTGACGCGTTCACCGACATTAGGACGGACTGTCGTAATAACACGCCCTGCAGCCAGATCTTTCAATCTCGGCTCTTCTTTCTTCGTGGATGATACGGAACGCTTAGGATCGTCGTAAGGTCCTCTTTCCCGTCCAGCAGAGGGTGGCGTACCATTTTCAACGGCTCTTGGCGAACTTGAGGATAAAATTTTCGAGGGCTCTATCATGGACGGAAGAAGGTTTGGAAATAAGGGTGGCGGTCCAGGTTGCGGTCTACCGGTAGGCGGCATATTTCTAGCCTCTGACCAATCCAAGAGGTTGGCACCATCATAACTCACAGGATGCCCCTTGGACCCAATTAGAACCTCTTTCTCAACTTTCACCGTAGGCGTTGAATTGGCGGATCCTGGCATTCCCAAGTATCCTGCTGGTTTCCTCCCGGTGAATATACTTCTGTAGCCGACAACATTCTGGACGTCAACTGCCGTCTTCCACCCATCGTCCCCTGCCGTCCAGGTATCGATGACCCCCTTGCAGTTCGGGCACGTCTGAGACAGCGCCCTTACAATGCCCTCCAGAGCTGCTCTGTTCTTCTTAAGCTCAGGAGCCAGGTCGCGGTACAGGGTTGAGGCACGTTCCCGTCCCTCTGGACAGATTGCGCCCACGGCATCGATGATCTCGCGGAGCTCCAGGACGCTGGCTCCCATGAACTGAGTCGCGATGGCGTCCATCACGGAGGAGTCTGAGGAGGAGCAAAAGGTTTCTCAGTCTGAAGGGGCTGTGATGCGCCAGACCACATTGTCGTAGGGGAGATATTATGGATGTGGTGGATGTGGAGTTGGTTGGTGATGTCGTTAGTCTGCATAACAATGAGCCACATGGTGGTACTTTCCTCAGCCACGCCATAAATTGAGGTTCGGGGTATTTTGAATAAATTTCTCCGAGAATTGGTGACACAAGGGGTAAAACGGCTGTAAATCAATTACTGGATATTCCCTAAATAGACATTATGAATTTATTAGGTTGCATTATTATGTTACTCTTCTCCTAAACGGCGTACAGACGGACGCCTTTGCAGATTCTAGCGTCCACCTGCGCCCGTCATTTTAGTGTACTAGAAAGCTTAAATCAAAGCTTAAATCCTGCCGAGAAGGGTCCGTCCCGCATAACCTTATGATTGGCTGGCTATTAGTAAACAATATGCATAGCCGCTTTACGTTCACGAAGAGAAGTACCGTATCATGATGTCCAATATAAAAGTTTCGATGTCCGAGTTCGTTCACTCCATATCCCAATCCCTATTGCTCGCTTTCTTCACTTGATCTCCATTCGCCCCCTGCTCTTTCCGCAATCGACTCTTAACTCAAGCCTGCTCCCAGCCGCCTTCACCACATATTCTATTAGAACGCAGTGTACGTACTTTGGTGGAGTGGAGAGGAAACATGGGCCGAACTCCTGGTATGCTACTGACTTCTAAAGTATAACTACTTGGAGCATATAAATAGGTACGTCAAGTGGTTTATATTACGTCGCTCAATAACGTCTAGCACAGCTGGCTAATGAGGTTCTTTGATTGGACTTCTTCGTGATACTTTCCTCTTTCCACATCACTCTACCATTGGGATTTGATATCTGAAAGCCAAAACAATACCATGATATTTTACACCTCATAGTCTAGCTTGGTATTCTCTAATTGACATTGACAGCACAGAAACTACTTCCAAGATCTAACTTACGATGCCATCCATCTTCAAGCCTTTGGTATCAAAATCCTCCTCACCCCACTGGATGTCATATCCATTCTCCCTCAAATACTCCTTCCAAACCTCGTCTTCATTCTCCAATCGATTCTGATATCTGGGATCAAAAACCAGGATGTAAATGCACCTACCAAGGCAAAGGCAGATCCAATCAAGAACACAGCCTGGTTGCCCTTATACGTACTATCACCGAAACTCGCCAAAATCGGCTTGAATACCGAGGTGCCGACAGCTGCACCAGCTTTGCCAAAGGCGGCGATGAGGCCGAGACATTGACCTCGAATGCTGGTTGGGAAAGATTCGCTCGAGGTGAGGATGAGTGTTGCACCGGGACCAACCTCTCCGAGCGTAAGGAAGACGCCGTAAAGGACAATGAACAGAGGCAGGACAGTTTGAATGCTCCCGAGGGCGCCGCCGATGATAAAGCCCACGATTGCTTGAATGCCAAATCCGATAGCCATTGTTCGTCGACGGCCAATTTTATCACTCAAGAGGCCGCCGATAATACCACCGGGGATATAAAAGCAATTGATGACCGTACCCCAGCCCATGTTCTTGACAAGGGAGTTCCCAATGCCAAGGCGCTCGGTAATGGTGGAAGCAAACAATCCGAACGGATACGAGATGTAATTGTAGCTTTGAGATGGTAAGCATGCAGTCTTCAGACAGGGTGTTAATTGACCTACAGGAACCAGCCGATGGAGCAACCGAGCAGAGGGCGCCAATATCGCTTGAAAATGAGCCGGTATGGGATTCTCTGCTTTTTGGCTGCGCTCTTTTTGTACGCAGTACTGACAGCCATCTTGTATCTGAACCAGAAGATAGAGAGAGGCGGAATCGCCCCCAATGCCAGTGCTAACCTCCAGACAATATGATAGTGGGCCTCGTTCTGATGAAAGCACAAGATGAGCAGCAGTGGCACCAAGCCCCCAAAGATAAAGCCAAAGGTAGCCGAAACATCGGCAATCATAGCGAATATGAAGCCACGATGGTTACGAGCCCCCGCATTCTCATCCGTAGCTTCTGTGGCGCCTGCTCCTGAAACAGGATATTCTCTGACGACCTCGTCAGTTACATGTACATTGCAGGGTTCTCAATGATGTTGGCTTACCCTCCTGCACCCACGCCGGCAATGCCTCTGCTGACGACCAGCATCCAGAACATCCCCATTTCATCCTTGCCGCTTGCACCTGCACTCATTGCAATTCCTACCACCAGGATCAGAGTGGTGAAGATGGCACCACTCTTTCTTCCGAGTCGGTCGGAGAAGTACCCAAATCCCAACATGCCAATAATCATACCGATTATAAAGGCATTTGACAGACGAGAGTACATCGCAGTCGACAGGTCCGGATACAAAATTCCGAATATCAGAGAGAGATTTCCGATAATTGATGAATTGAATCCGTCGGACCCAATGGCCAGAGCAGAGAAAATAACCATGAGTGTGGTCGATAGTTTCGAGTATGCCGTCTTAGCTGTGCCTTCAAACATGTCCTCGGCGTCGTGTTCCGGCATGGCCATCTCATCTATTTTCGCTGGGACCTCTTTGGTCACAGTCGCATCTTTGCTATTGGGCGTGGAAGCCTCAATCGATGCCGCCATCTTGAAGCGTATGGGAGCAACGAGTTATAGCAGGAGAATGGAGCCAAGAGCACGAGTGCCAGCGGAGGGGTTGCGTCTGATGGATTGACATTGCAGTGGGAGAAATCGCACTTGTACATATAGATTTACTGACTCTAAGATAAGTCCAACGATCCATATCGAGCTCTGATCTGATTGTTTCGGTGGAAGATAAGCCGCGCCCCTCGCGGCACACCCCATCCCAAAGATGGGGTCCCCGGGCCCGGCCGTGGTAGCTTGCCCGCCGCTAGTGGGAGAAGTGCCCCTATAACACTTCGTACCGAAGCGGTAGTATCTGTCCCGAGAGCACGGAACGGTCGCTAAGATAAGATCTTAGCAGAAGGGCCATATACTCGTATAGCTAAACCACTCTTAACCATGCCCTTTCGTATGATTACTTCTCTTCCAGCATGGCTTTCCTAGTTCCAGCCCTTTATAAATGCGCAACAGATCTTACTAGCGAGGAGGAGATCCTAGTCTATGTACCCCACCTTGGTGAAGATCTTAGAGTTCCTTACCCGCCCTTATCTTCCTTGCTACTGTACGGACTGTGCTTTGTCCCTCTGGTGGTGCAGCTACCCTGGTAGTTGGTCGGGATGACCTGCCTATGATATGATAGGCAGCCTATCTGACAGCTAGGGCAGTTACAACTTCTAAATAATACGTAACCCGTCGGCAGCAGGAGTTTAGATGCGAGCAGGTGACATTATTCTGGTGGTCGCGATTCAAGCTCTGGACTCTTTACTACTTAGTATTGTAGTACTTGTGTACTCCGTATATAATACCGCAAGCGCGTCAATGCACCGATCAGGTCGAAGGGAGTCTTCTCGTCTGGTCTATCACTGCACCTGTTGTTCCTGCCGGATTTCCTACCATGTCCTCTCCTCTAATGCCAATTCGCATTGACGAAAATATTGAAGTCGTACTTTCCGATGGCACTATCCTTTCAGCGATGATCTGGCTGCCAGAAGATGCAGCACTCAATCCAGTATCTGCGATCCTCGAATATTTGCCTTACCGCAAACGCGACGGAACGGCCCAGCGAGACGCTCTTAACCATCCTTATGTCGCGTCGCATGGATATGCATGTGTACGCGTAGACATGCGCGGCTCGGGCGATTCTGAAGGCGTTCTACTGGGTGAATATCTCAAGCAGGAGCAGGACGATGCTTTGGAAATCATTCGATGGATTGCCGCCCAGGCCTGGTGTACTGGGTCGATTGGCATGCTGGGGATTTCGTGGGGTGGGTTCAATGGTCTGCAAGTTGCTGCTCGCCGGCCGCCGGAACTGAAAGCGGTCATCTCCATCTGCTCAACCGATGATCGCTATACGGATGACATCCATTATATGGGGGGCTGTCAACTTGTCGATAATTTCTTATGGGGTGCCACTATGTTTGCAATCAATCCCGCACCTCCGGATCTTGCTTTGGTGGGCGAGAAGTGGCATGACCTCTGGCTAGGACGCTTAAGAGCTGGCGGTTTTTATATGACCGAGTGGCATCAACGCCAGCGGAGGGATGAGTTCTGGAAGCACGCCTCGATCTGCGAAGATTACAGCGCTATTAAATGTCCCGTCTATTTGGTTGGTGGATGGCAGGATCCGTATTCGAATGCTATTTTTCGGATGATAGAACATCTTGAATGTCCTAAGAAGGGCTTAATCGGCCCCTGGGCCCATGCGTATCCTAATTTTGCAAGACCCGGTCCACAAATCGGCTTCTTGCAAGAGTGTGTGCGCTGGTGGGACAAATGGCTGAAGGGCAAAGAAACAGGTATCATGGAGGAGCCGACACTCCGCTGCTATTTGCAAGATACTGCCCCTCCACGCACTACTTATGATTCTCGCCCTGGTCATTGGGTGGCGGAAAACAGCTGGCCTGCCCCAGGTGTTTCTTTTCGCCCTATGGGTCTCGCAGCAGGGCGGCTGACTGATGCTATCTCAGCGAGTGACGAGAAACTCTCCATCTGCTCCCCACAAACAGTTGGCTTTGCCACGGGCAGGTGGGTGCCTTTTGGGATAGACTTCGATCTTCCTGGTGACCAGCGTCAGGAAGCCGGCGGGTCCCTGGTATTTGGCAGCCAGTTATTCACGGAACCACTTGATATGCTCGGTGCCGTGGTCGTTCATCTCAGGTTGGCCAGCGACAAGCCAAACGCACTTATTGCAGGTGTTCTCTCCGAGATCTTGCCAAACGGATCAGCCACGAGGATTTCCTTGGGTCTGCTCAACTTGACTCACCGCAATAGCCATATCGACTTGGAACCTCTCGAAGCAGGGCGATTTTATGATATAACTCTCAGGTTGAATGAGTGCGGGCAGCGCATTGGTGTTGGAAGCCGCCTTCGTCTCGCCTTATCCACCTCATATTTCCCACTCGTCTGGCCATCACCTGAAGCCGCAACACTGACAATTGACTGTGCTCATAGCAAGGTGGATCTTCCGATACGTCAGAAGTCTTCCCTCGACGACCAGCTCAAACCATTCGAGCCCGCGGTAAACAGCCCTGCTTTGAAGACCATTGTCTTGCGCGAAGGCAAGAAAGGCAGTAACACCGTCACCCGGGATATTGATACTGGCGTAGTAACGATACGACTTGACGCAGATGGAGGGCTGTTCGAAAACGAGGACACTGGCTGGCGCTTTGGCCAGACTCAGACGATTATCTCATCGGTCCATCCAGAAGATCCCTTGTCGGCATGTTCTGAGCAGCGGTTCCGTAAGGAGTATGGCCGCGAAGGTTTGGACCTGGCTATTGAAGGCTGGAATAAGATGACGGTCACCCTCACAGAATATCATCTTACCGCTCGTCTAGACGTATACGAACAGAGTAAGCGCGTTTTTGGGCGCGACTATGCTTCTACCATTCCACGTGATCTCGTATAGAGGTAGCAACGGACATGTTTTATAAAAGCATGGCCGAAGCAAGATTTACCGCGGAAATCTTGGCTGCGTCGCAAATGTTGAATAGTTTGAAGCTGTGAAAGGCATTGCGGTGATGAATATATATCATCAAATGACTACTACGTAATACCGGACCCACTAAGTTGTTTATGACAGATAATCGTGTAGCGCTGAATCTCGATCAAAAGCCGTGAAGCCAGGTGTATCTTTGATGTGGCCGTCGACATGCTTGTCAGCAGTGGGCTGTGGCCGAACGAGGTCTGGCAAAGTTACGCTCGACGGCGTAGTCAAGAGGCGTGTGCCCGCTATTGTCCTGCGCGTTGGCATCGGGATCTACATTCAGCAGAAACAAGCACTTTCGGGATTTTGCCTTTGATAGCTTAGCAGCAAGGAGCCGCCAACTTCGCGATACCCACGCAGATCATCCAAACTGTGCTATGGGGCTTAGGCCTCCACTAGTATATGGCTGGCTTTTTCCACACTTCAATGCAGCCGCACCTTCAACCCCCAGCGCGAGTCTCTCCCACAAGTGCTCTCTCCATCCAAGCTTCACCGCCTCGAGCCTCCAGTCGCGGAAGGTCTTGTGTAACAGCGTGGTGTTGCCAGGGAGCAACGGCCATGAATCAATACGATGATGAGGTTGTTCAGAGCCTCTTGTGTGACTGCTGGGAAGCTTCGCTCTACAGAAAGGGCGTTGAACACCACATGTGCGTCATCTGGTGTGATATGGTTTAGCTGGTCCTGCAGCAGCACGCTGATGCACTGTAAAAATGCGCCAGGTTTGCCTTCAAGCATATGTTCGCCTTCAAGCATACGTTGTGCGGCAACTCGGATAGGCGTTCTCCCAAAATTGTCCTTGGCGTTGAAGAGCGAAAAAGGTGTAAGCGCAATGAGTAGCTTTAGATTCTTCGGATGACCGTGATGTGCCGCAAGATGCCAAGTAGTTTGACCATCGTTTGTCACGAGGTCATAGTCGTTGAGGTGGTGAATCTTACTCCACTGCATCAAATTTCTGATGGTCTGCTCATGTTTCGCAAAGTTACCTTCGACGGCTAACATCAGAGGCGTCTTCCCCAAGCCTTGTCGTGCTGTTGGTTTCGCACCGAGCTCCAGGAGAGTCTTCACTGTGTCCCCGTAACCTCTTGTAGCAGCGATATGCAGTGCCGTGTCCTTCTTTTCGATGGTCTGCTTGTGAAGAATACCCTTGCCATCTGAATAGCCAACTAAACACTTGATCACCGCTGAAGAATGCGCGACCCTAGCTGCTAGGTGTAGTGCAGTCCAACCATCTTGTTCAGTATGCTCGAGCAAGCCGTTGCGGTCGATTGCGTTGCTTTCTTCCATGAGCATTCTGACGATCTCAACATTGCCCCTCGTCACAGCCTCCCCAAGTGGCTGACGGCCACGCCGACTCGTCTGCTGGAGCAGCTCCTTGCGCTTAAAATACAGGAGCCGCTCCACGATACCCGTGGACTGCGAAGACACGGCAGCAGCCAAGTTAAACCCCGAAGGTCGGGCCCCCTTCAGAACCACATCCGCATGATGATCGAAGAGCAGTATCTCAGCGATTCGGACTCGTCCTAGGCTACATGCAAGGTAGAGAGGTGTGGTGCCCGTTGATGACCTGCGATCAACATCTTCCGGATGCTGCTGTAGCCACCAGCTTGTCATATGCGGCAGGTCGAACCAGACGAACAAGTGCAGCGGCCAAAGTACGGGCTGGGCGGTTACACGCTCTGGACCAAAATTTCCCTTTACCATCACATCACTCCTCGGAAGGTCTGACAAGTCTTTCCAGGTGTCATGGCCGGCGTAATCCCACATGCGGAGAGTCTGCAAGTCCTCATGCAGGACTACCGCCGTGAGGTCTAGGAACAATTTGCGATTGAGAAGAGTGGTCATCGATACCGGTGCTGATGATTTCAAGAAGCGCTTTTCACCCGCTTCTCTTACATGCACCCCCCAGTAGCGAGCTGCGTATTCAAACAGCGGGTTCTGCGCTTTCCGGAGCATGTATTGCTCATGCGAGGTGCACCTCAACGAGAAGAACCTCCGGTCGAGATAAATCAGACAAATGCTCGCAATATCGTAATGTGCAGTCGGAAAGAGATATGTGTCTCTGCAATGATCCCTAATGGTATCATCGATTCGGACCTTGCCGTCGCGATCGTCGATGACCAGTATGCCACAGCTTGAGTCCAGCAGTAGATCGGTGGTTAAATCTCGTAATGCGGGGGCCTCCTGTCGCCAGTCCGGATTCATCAGCAGGACCACAGCGGTTCGCATTTCCGCAGCTGACAGCGGCCTTTCAGTGTGTGTTGCAAGCATGAGCGCTGATTTGCCTATGCGACGTTTTTGGGTATCCGTTTGCAACTCGATCATCTCAATGTCAAGCTGGATCGCATCTCCCAAGCTCTTCGACAATGCGACCAGCTTTTGCTCTATATCGCCTCGTGTGCGTGCAGCTTTAATAGATGTGATCTGGGCTTCGGCTCGATAGAAGTTGCTGTTCACGTTTGACAGAATGACTTTGACAATGCGGTCGAGTTGACTAGGGTCATCTAGGATCTCCGGTAAGATGGAGCCCTTGATCCACTCGCCGGTCCCATAGTTCTCAATGCGAGCCTGTATACGCGATAGCCGTGTATGGACATACGCCTCGATGTACTCATCCTTCGCGTCAATTTCTATCACGATGGCTTGCCAGTTTTCAGCATCTGCGCGCAAAGACCGCATGTTCCTAGAGGTCACGAACAACTTGAGTCCATGAGATGATAGGCTGCCAAGTCTCAGTATGAGGTCTTGGTATCCATCCTCCTGATCATCAAGGGCATCGATGACGACGAATGTCTGTTTGAAGTCGTTGATCAAGTCATCAAGCAGAGTCGTCCAGCTCATATCGAAAAGACTGTCGCTGGAGTCATTGGTGAACCCTTTCAGCTTTTCGACTTGCTTGCAACGCCGCTGGACAAGCTTTCGATCCACGGCGAGTAGCTGGCTCAGTAGCTGACGAATCAAGCTCTGAAACAGAAAGTCCGGCCTCTGTTCATCTAGGGTCTTGTAGCTGCCATAATAAAACGCCACTGCGGTATGCTGATTTGATGGCTGCGAGCCTTGTGACGTATGGGGGTTACCATGTGAATGTTTCGTGGACGTCGACTTGTCGTCAAGTCTCCATCTGGCTTGCCATTGATTTGTGAGGTAAGATACCACAGAAGTCTTTCCGGCACCTGTGCTGCCTAGACCCCAAAGCCACTTGGTGTCCGCAGTGCTGCCGTTCCACCAAGACAGGAACTTCTCGTCTTGTAGCACCCAGTCTGGCGGACTGTGGTGCGACTTGTTGTTGTCTTCTGCCTGTTTCAAAATGAGGTCGTGTGGGCCTAATGGAAGGCTCTCAATCACATGCTGGACGTAGCGCCGTTCGTCCGAAGTGATCACCTTCTGGATGTCGACGTAGATTTGAGCGATATTGTAGCGCTCTTCGCCGGTAAAGAACTTCTCAAGCTTATCTCTCGAGCCCTTGAGAATCTCGTCTGGCCGTTGACCAACCGCTGCTTTTAACCAGGTGCGTGCCCTCTTGAGCTTATCTCTATTGCGATCTATAAGCTTTTCGCAATCGGCGAAGGCTTCAAGGATGAATCTCAAGATGACAACGATCTTAGACAGCAGCTGCTTACTTATCTCACTCTTAACGTACAGCTGCAGTCGACCGATGTACTCGGTGCATTGTTCCAGCAACTCTTGGACGTAGTCGTATGCGGATGAGACGTAGTCACACGCTTCTGTCTTTGAATCAGCAATGGCGGTACCAAACGTCGGTCCGCATTGGTGGCCATCATTAGCACCAAAAGAAACGGCTCTTATAAAGGTGGGTTAACTCACTGATCAGATACATGCCAGCACCAAAGACCGTAGCAGCTGGCGCGAAAGGGGTCAAGGATACTGCACTTGAAGCCACCGAGCTCAAAGCCTCGATCGGCTTGACGCAGGCTTTTAGAAAATCTCGCGTCTTCTTTAGACCTTCGCTACGCCCTTTCCGCAAATCACTGAAATGCTGGTCTGTCTTTTCGAATTTCTGCGACAGTTCCGTGATCGTCCCTCTATAGTCCCGGAAATGCTCAAGGTCGTGCTGAGTCTCCTCCTTGTAGGCTTTGAGAGCATCATGCCAGATTTTGTCAAACTGTTCATAAGTAGCCTGTGTTTCAGTAGAATCGGCCATGATGCGAGCTGGTCACGGATGAGCAGCGCTGCGAAAGCGGCAATGAAGACATAAGTTGTTTTGTTTTGTTGATGTTGAAGAACAATGCGGCTCATTCTAGGCTACAACACCCCTCTCGGTAACTGTTGCGTAGCCTGACACGTGACCAGCCGGTAAGCTAGGAATCGCTGCAAAAATGAGGTCGAAATTTATTAAATTATAAATATAATTCCACCTCTCTTTTTGACCTTTGCGACTCACGAACTCCTTTTTATTTGTAAATCGACCCTGGCGTGGCCACAACTACCTAGGTAAGTAGGGGGGGACCTTCGCTTGTGGCACAGACCAAGATAGTGGGGCTTCTTCTCTGCGATCGATGTCTATAAGTGGCACAGACTTGATGTTCCTTGAAACTTTCGATCAAGCATCTCCTGATGCTTCAGAGATTTCGGTCTTGCAATTCTATAGTATAGTAGCTTCAGCTCCCTGCTTGGTTCTATGAAGATGTGGTGAGAGGCCTCATGCCTTCACGAGTATATAGTTGGCTCTTTCCACAGCCTCTGTCGCGATATACAAAGGGTAAAATAGGGGTAGCTGCGAAAGCGATCTTTGCGATTGCGGGGAGGACAGTGGAAAGGGGGTCTTAAATTATATTGATGCTTTGTTGGGGTATGGAAAAGAGTCGCATGTATGCTTTCTCATAAATGCTGAGATCTCTTATCTCATAAATCAGACCCTCTTTTTGGCTTTACGCGCGGTGTGTAGGAAAATGCCCCACCGTTTACTAGTAGCGCACTCCCACAACCCTGACATCTCTAACACCCAATCACACCCCCCCATTTTCCCCACACACCACGCAGCCACCAGAGGCAGAGAATAGAACCGCCTGACTAATCATAAAACACCCGCCTTGCCTAATTAAGAACTCTAAGAGCTCGGACAGGTCTGATGCCAATCAGAGAGCGCAGGGCCCGGAGGGCGCGCACGCTAATTATGGGCAATCTTCGGGCTCGTTCTATTCTTAAGTAGCCGAAGACCCGTGAGAGAAGAGATCGGGTTCCAGCTGAACTAGTGTCGCTAAAAGTTGAACTAGTATTAGAATCGACATCTAGTTAATCCTATTAGAGGGTTAATACATCTTTATACTAGTTTAACTTTTATCGCTTAATAGGCGATACTAGCTTAGCATTAAAGTAGGCTGGGCGCTTAGGCGTATTGCGCTTCTACTAGATAGCTGAATTATAATAAACTTATACCTATTCTAGCTTAGCTATATATATACTATATACTTAGTAAATTTCTCTTATATTTTAATTTTCTTCCTTCTTTATAAATTTATAATACTATAACTATATATACTAATAACATATAAA
>QGMI01001048.1:0-13471 GCA_007821535.1 Lachnellula occidentalis | reverse complement strand
TTTACCCCTTTTCCTTCTCCCCTTTTACTAATAAAAATTATAAATCTTAATTACTACTACTAATTAGTAGCTAATCTAGATAGTAAAGTCTAGTATATAAAATATCTCTTTTACTATCATTCTATTAACTTGCAACTATCTATATATAATCATTATTATAACTCTTCTATTATAGTACTAATTTAAGTTATATATTATTATACTACTTCAATTATTATATTATATGTCTAATAAAGCTTTCTTTTAGAAGTATGATAATACTACGCTTAAGAATCTAATAGATAAGGAATATGATATAATATATAAAGTAAGCTCTAATTAAAGTAGTATAATGCTACCTTACTAATAGTATATCACTTATAGGCTAATTTGACTATTATAAAGCCGATTAAAAATAGTAAATACTACTTTATAATAGTATAAATTAGCCATTTAGTATTAGCCTAAGAGCTATATTTCTATTATACAATTCTAGATTACCTTTAAAGTAGTTGAAAAGGAGTAGTATACTTGATTTTAACTCTTAATATAGAACTAGAATAGACTTTAGAGTTTTATAAATTTATAAGTTAAGATAATTTCTTTATTCCTAGTATACTTATAATATATTTGCAGATTTAGTATTAGTATAATAGTAGTATTACTTATAATAAAGTAAAGTCTGACTTTTTTAGGGGGCAGCTAGTTGTTAATATAATAAAGCGCTATTAAAGTATTAAGTTATGCCCCTTAACTAATCCTAGGCTTACTAATTTCTATTATACTTAAATTAATTATACTTAACATAATCTACTTAACTAAGTTTCTCGTGAAACTAGCATTTAACGCTCTTAATAGACTAGCAATCTAGATAATAATAAGCTTATTATTAGAATGTAGTAACTAAGTAGTAGAAGATAAGAAGGTATAGATTGATTAAGGAGAGAAAGGGAGACTAAAGTAAAGAAGCTACTTAAGTCTCCTCTTGCTAACTAGCTATGCCTTAAGCGAGTTTCCCTCTTATTGCCTAGCTATACTTATAGCAGTATATTAATTTAACACTCCTACTCTAATATGAGTAGCTCCTACTACTTTCTAGAGCTTAGGCCTTTTTATATTACCTAAATATCTCCTATTAGTATAGTACTATTATTCCTAAAACAAATCCCTAAAATAATAAGTATTATTCCTTCCTTATTAATATTATACCTTCCCTATCTAGCAATTCTATATACTACCTTATACCCTTCCTCATACTATTAATCTAAATCCTAGTCTACTATAATGTCTCATACTCTTATTTCGCTATCTCCTCTATATGCTAGTACTCCTAGTAAAGGCATATCTAAGTACGTATGTTTTATAGCATTTATAATATTAATAAATAATTAATACGTGACTTTAGACTCTCTAATCATTGCTATCTCTTTTGATTTCTAAAGCTTATAGACTTTAAATTAAAGATAAGGCTTCCTTTTATAGTATATATTATAATTTCCTATGACATATCTAGATTCTAATCATATGATATAATTGAGCGAAAATGATAATAAGGAAGCTCTAGTTGTAATAGCTATAGCGTCTAGTACTCCTATAGTATTAATTACTAGTACTAGTTTCTTCTAAGAGTAACTAGATATAATAAAGTTGAAGAATAGTAAGGTAGCTACTAAGTTAAAGAAGGTCTAATATTCTTCTTTATTTTATCATTTTTATACTTATATTAATAGTGTTTTAGGCGCTAGGGACTAAAGATTCTAGCTTTAGATAAGAGTAAGACTAAAAGCAAGCTTAGCTCTACTAAAAGTAATACTCCTATTATAGGTAGCATTATTCTCTAGGCTATTCTATACCTTAGATGCTTCTAATCTATAGTTGCTAGAGTATTAAAGAAGGCTTATAGCGATATACTAGGCAAGGGCAAGCGATATACTTTATATAGCTATAGTTATACTTATATTATTATAGAGATTAGTTATGCTTTATAGGTTACTATAATTCTTTACATAGTAGTTCTTACTAGTAATAAGGTAGGTTTTAGCTATTCTCCTATTTAACTTGACTAATCACGTGCCTTATAGGAAATAGCTAACTAATAGCGTTTATATAGTTGCTAATTGATTAAACTAATTGATATTAACTTGGCTTAAGCTAAATTTGATTATAAGCTTATAAAGGCGAAGCTTATAGCTAAGGTGAAGGCTTAGTCACTTAAGGCTAAGGCTAAGGCTAAGGCACTTAAGGCTAAGGCTAAAGGAAAGGCTATAGTTGCGTATAGTTGAATTACTTAGGCTAATCCTTATAGTAGAAAGGGAGCTTAGGTTATAAAAGGAGAAGCTTAAAGATAGATTTTTCTAGTTTGCTTTTATTTTCTAGCTTAGGATTAGGCTTTACTTTTTGTTTAAGTAGCTTTAGCGTTACTTAGAAACGTTACCCTTTCTACTTTATAATACTATTATAAAAAAACAAAGTAATAATAGCAATTTTCTATGAAATAAGTTGATGAAATTAATGTGACATAAAGTAAAAATATGAAATGTACTTGTAAGAAAAGGTAAGAATAAGCTCCTATTAAATTAAGAATAGCTATTTATATATAATAGTAAAGGAAATAAGGTATAAGTAATAAAAATTAATAAATAAAAATAGTAAAGCCGTAAAATTTTTTTTTAGTAATCGTTTTGAACTTTAATTAAGCTTAGGATTTACTATTCCCGCGCTATTATATCCTTTTAGAATCACTTTGATTTATTTTAGGAACCTCTTAAAGGGCTTCTTTATAAGAGGCTTTAAAAACCTATCTACAGCTATCTTATTTGTAGGCATATAGCTTACTATAACCTTCTTTCTATCTTATAAGTCTTGAATATTATAATAGTAGATATTAATATGTTTTAACCTTTCTATAAGCTGAGGATTCTTAGCTAGAGCGATTGCTTTCTAGTTATCACTTCTTATATTAACTATTTAATGATTTTTAGTAATATATTCCCCTTTTCCTAAGTCATAGAGAATCTAGGCTATCTATTAGCCTTGCTTTACTATGAAGCTTATTGCTATATATTTAGCTTTAGTTATTAAAGTTAAGACTGATATTTGCTTTTAACTTCCTTAAAAGACTAGGCCTCTTCTAATAAGTCTAATTGATATTATAACGATCTTTTAGTCTATCTTATTACTAGCGTAGTTAGTATCTAAATAGATAATAAGATTTCCTTTTAGTCTAAAGCTAATTTGAAACTTAATTATTGATTATAGATATCAAAGTAGATATTATAGTACTTGTTTATAGTATTTAGTAGAGTCTTACATATATTGACTTAATCTCCCTAGTACGAATACTATATTAGGCCTTATATATACTATAGCATATATTATAGATCTAATTACTTCTTGGTACTAGGTTTGATTAATCCTTAGATTATTTAAAATAGCCTTCTAAAGCTTAGAATATCTATCTATTAGTATAGAGATTGATTTATATATAGTATAAAGGAACCTAAACTTATAAAGAACCTTCTTAAGATATTATTCTTAATCTAGTTTAAGTATCTTTCTTTTCTAATCTTAAGTTACCTAAATATTAAAGATCTTTAATACTTCTTTTATATCCTTTATATAGAATTAAGTATTTAGCTTCTAATAGAACTAGCTAAGGTCCTCTTGCTTTAGCGTAGTAGCTACTAAGTTATCTACATAGACTAAAAGTCATATCTTACGTTCTATATATATATATAGATATAGATTAGCTTTACTTTAACTAAAACTCTAACTTAGAAGTTTAGCTTTTATTAGAAGATTCTAATCTCTTACTAACTACTTAAGACTATATAGACTTTATAGAAGGTATATAATAGTTCTATTCTTCGTCTATTATACCCTTTAAAGTATCTTTATCTAAAGTTCTTCTTTAAGTTCCGATTTTATAAATGCGTTTTTAATATTATATTATCTATATTCTAAGTCTTTATAGGCTATAATAGTAAAGAATGCTCTAAGTGTTGCTATATGGACTATTAGTACAAATGTCTCTATATAGTCGACTTTATATTATTAAGTAAAGCTATAGGTAATAAGTTAAGCTTTAAATCATTCTAGCATTCTATCTAGGTTGAATTTAAGAGTAAAGACCTACTTAGAGCTAATAAGGTTTACTTTAGGTAGTAGTATTTTCTCTTTTTAAGTATTATTAACTAAAAGTTAAGCGATTTCAAATTTAATAGTATCTTGCTATTGCTTCTTATATTATAAGTCATTAATTGCCTTCTTATAGCTATTTAGGATTAGGATATTATACTTAGCATTAAAGGCAAACATTACTATCTCCTCTTCTTTACTTTGCTTATTGCTAAACTAATCTAGTACTACTAGCATTACTTTAAGACATTTTACGTCTAGTTCTTTATTGCTTTCTTCAGCCCTTCGCTTAGTTTCAGACTAGAGGATTTAGTTAGATTATGCCAGAAATAGTAATATTAAGAGTTGGTCCTTTTAGTTTCCTAGAAGCCTCTATTCTTTTAGGTCTTATACTAATTTAGCTTCTATTAGGATTTTAAATAAGCTTAGTATCCTAGTTTTAGCTACTCTAATTACAACTATTAGTATTATTTCAGCTATTAGCTTTTCATACTCTAAGGTAATAAGTAGGGCTAGACTAGAAAAGATATATTTATCTATCTCTTTACTATTCCTAGTATCTTTACCTACTTTTATTAGTTCTTCTACTAGTAGGCTTCTACCTTCCTTTATAAAGTAAGCTACGTTTCTTTAGTTCTACTACTTATTCTATATTAAGTTAATAGTAGGAACTTATTTAGATAGTCTCCTATAGCGATTTCTAATCATATACTTACTATATTGCCCGTTTAACTTCTTAAACGTCTTATTAGATAGTTTTATCTAAAGTTAGTAGTTATCAATTAAGCTATTAAGTATATCTTTAAAGAATTTAATATTACTTAATATAACTATATTATATATATCTAGGGCATAGATCTTATAGTATGCTATTATATGCTTATTATAGCTTATAAATATACCTTCCCTTCCTAGTAGCATAAACTTATCTTGCTAGCCTAGTAAAGATTTCCTTTTAATATATACTATAACCTTATAACCTTAGGTTTTAACATAGTTATAAACTTCTAGGACTTTCCTTATATATGCTTCTTATAGCAATATTTAGTATTTGACTTTAAACGGCTTCCTAGTAATCTTATTAATTACTTCTTCTACTATTAGAGGTCCTATTCTCATTTAAGCTTAGGTATATGCTTATGCCTACGTAGCCTTATACTAGAATTCGACTAGAAGCTCTATATCATTAAGTATAGCTCTAATATTATACTCTATTAATTAAATTAAGCGTTCTACAGGTCCGTTTTATGCTAATATATAAGCCTCTATTAATTATACAGCTACCCTATCTTATAATTCCTATTCTTATAACGTTTAAAGGATTTCTAGAGTATTATCTATTCTTACTACTTTAACTTATTAGTCACTTTTAAGTTCTTAAGCCTTTCGCCATTTATTTAGCCTTAGTAGTACCTCCTTTTAATTCTTAAAAAGTAAAGTCTATATCTTTCAAGTCTAGCTATTAATTACTTCTCTAAAGTATTAATATCCTTTATAGGATTTAGGAAATAGCCTTATTACGTCAAAGCTAATTAATATAAGTAGTACTAATATGTATTTAGCAAGCGTCTTTAGTTGCTATTTCTTAATCTTTAACTAATAGCATATTTCATAAAGTAGTATCTAGCTTAGAATAACAATTTTCTTAATATTTATAACTATATAAAGTAATGCTAAGGCTGCTAGTCTTATATGATAAAACCTTTAATAGTAGTATACGTATTAGGAAAGCTTTTATTATAGTTGCCGTTCCTTTAATATAAATGTATCTTTCTTTATCATTTCTACTTTACCTTCTTAAATCTTATTCTTTTATATTTAGCATATAATGCTATTCCTTTCTCTTTTTAGAATATTTCTAAAAGCATTAGATATAGTAAGTTGCTTGATTTTAACTATCTCATTTTCTTCTTCTAAGACTTTATCTTCTAGGTTATTAAAAATGTTCTTTACTAGCTTCTAGTTATCTTCCTCTATTGCTTTAAAGGCTACATATTAGTTTAGGTATTAAGTCTTACTTCTTATAGCAGATTTCAGGTTAACTTTTATTTAAGGTTAAGATAGATTCATATTATAAGCTCTAGAATATAGTTTCCCCTACTTGCTAAGATTTAAGTTTTAAGCTTAATAATCTAGTATATATATTAGGAAGGATTTCCTATCTACCTCTAGTAAGATTTTAGAGATAATATATAGTCCCTTCTTTATATATACTTTAATTAATAGAATACTATTAGATTATTTAAGAAAAACTATTCATTAAGTATTAAATAGTCTAATAAGCTAAGAATTAAGCAATTTCTTTGCTAAAACGAGTATATAGCCTAGGCTAGGTATATAAAGAGTATCTTTAAAGAAAATATATCGTCTACTATTTAATTTGACTATAGCTATTCTAATCCCCTCTAAATAGAAGTACCTTCCTCTTACTTAAATACTCCTTTGATATAGCTTTAGAGGTGAGCTAAAGATAGAAAGCTAGTTAGTCATATGTGATATATAGCCTATGTCTACTATAGATACTATAGTAGGGATATCCTTATAGGCTTCTTATATAATTCTACTAAATTCTTTAATTTCGCTTTTAGAATTATTACTAGTAGTAATATTTGCTCTATCTTGAAAGCTTGTCTTTTTATCTTAAGTATAGCTTCTACTTCTTTCTTTATAATTAGACTTAGTTGCTATCTAATCTAGATCCTTCTTACTACTATCCTAAGATAGTAATCTTAGAAGAAAATTTCTTTTCTAAGTTAAGCTTCTTAAATGTAGGGATAGTGATTATATTAATTATTACTAAGCTTAGGAATGGTTATATAGTAATTATAAGCATTTAGCATTTAGGATTAGTAGTTAGAATCTCTATTTCTCTTTATCACTTTCTTTACCTTTATTTTTGATTCGTATTACCTTAGTATAGTTAAACCCCTTTTTTATAAAAGGGCATATAATGCTTCTATGCTTACCTAATCTGCATTTGAAATAGTCTATTTAGATTGACTTATCTTAGCTTAAAGATTTAGAATAGAGATAACCTTTATCCTTTCTATAAGTAATAAAGATAGCTTTGCTCTAGATATAATCTATAAAGGATTTATATTAATCTTATCAATTTATAACTTCTATACTATTTATAATAAAACTTCTCTCTTTTCATATAATAGAAAGCCTTTCCTACTTTTTATTAAGCTTCTATATCTTAGTATCTTAGGTTTCCTTTATAAGTAGTATAAAGGCATTAGTGATATTATCATAAGCATATTAAAGTTAAAGGCTATTGATAAAAAGTTGCTATATGAAATTGTTATTAAATATCATTATTATCTAGTAGTAAGCTTCCTTTTATATGATGTAGAGCTTGACTAAGTTATTACTAAGTGAAATCTTTATATTTATCAACTAGGAAGTAAAGGTTCTAATAAGCTAGCTACCTATTACATATATAATTATATAATACTTGCTCTTAAGTATAGTAATCTTAGTACCTAAACCTTCTTTAAGTTTAATCTAGCTTTTATTAGCTTCATTTAACTTAAGTTTAAAGTTAATTAAAAATCCTACTTTTACCTTTTTATACTTTCTCTATAGTACTTTACTAGTCTATACCTATATTTTCTTCTCTCCTAGCTTACTATCTAGGTCCTTTTTTATATCGCAAATCCATTTTAGTAATTCTAATTTAACTTTCCAATTAGGTTTAAAGATACTTGTATACTTTTAAATGGTTTGCTATAAAAGAAATATAATATCTTTCCTATCTACAATCCGTTTAATTATCTTAAACTATTAATTGTAGTTAGCTTGTTTTAGTATATTAATATTCCTTTAAAGGCTTATTCTTTTAAAAGCTTTTGACATATTTTATAAGCTTGCGCAAGTTGGTAATTATGTTTTTAGTACTTGATAAAATGTTTATTAATATTTTATATATATATACATATACATATGCATGTATCGCCTTATAATATACCCTCTATGTTAACCTAGGACTTATAACCTATTAGAATATAGTAACTAAGTAGTAGAAGATAAGAGGGCATAGATTAATTAAGGAGAGAAAGGAAGACTAAAGTAGAAAAGCTACTTAAGTCTCCTCTTACTAACTAGCTATACCTTAAGTGAGTTTCCCTCTTACTGCCTAGCTATGCTTATAGTAGTATATTAATTTAATACTTATTAGATTTGCTTATACTAAAGACTACTTTAACCTTTTTATATAGAAGTATTAGAAGGGATTAATAGGCATAAATAGACTACGTAGTAGCCATTCTTATAATACTCTTTATCCTTAGCCTAGTTTTAATTTTAGAGATATTAACTAGCATATAGGTTATATCTTCTACCTAATATTTATCTATCTATTAACTAGTAATAGAGTAATACTTTAAGTGATTATTCGCTTTCTTATTAGAATGTATATAATCCTTAGTATAAAGAGAAAACTAAGCATTTCTAGCGGCGCTTTAAACCTAATAAAGTACTTAATCTCAGATACTTGAAGATCTTTTATAATAACTTTAAGTTAGTAAATAGTTAGATATAGTCATTTGCTAGCTAGTATTAAGATACTACCAACTAGCTAAATGAAGATAATTATTATTCTATTATACTTCTAACTAATTTATATCTTGCTAACTACTATTTATACCCTTATCTTACTTACTAGTAGAATGCCAATATTAGTAAGACATACTTATACCTTATATCTAAATAGATATAATATCTTTTAGACTAGCTATAATGTTATATATAACTTTATTATTCTATATAGCCTTCTTTAAGTAGTAATAATTAGTATAGGCGAGTATCCTTATCCTTTTAGACTACCTATCTCAATTTCCTATATCTAAAAGAACTACTTATAAAAGGCTATAGCAACTATAGATTCTAGCAACTTAAATGTATATAAGTTATCCTAGTTCTATGTTTAGATTATAATAGCTAACTAGATATAGTTATATTAGAAAACCATTCTATCATTTAACAACTTCTTATAGATAATAGGTATTAAAGCTTAGGTAATACTTATGCTTTAATAAATAATGTTAATTCTTTAAATAATATTATTAAAAAACGTTAAGACTTTAATTATCCGTTAGGTCAATCCTTACTTAGTATATTAACCTTATCTTAAGATTATAATTATATAATACTAACATAATACAAGTCTAGCTATCAAGGCTCTATATAATATATAATATGCTTCTACAAATAATAAGGATCCTTAGATTACTAAAATCTATACTAAAGGTATTAAGATTATTATTATTTATATTAGTAAAAGTTAAGCCTACCTTTTTTGCAACTAGAGTAATATCTAGTATAATATAACCTTTAAATGTATTTATAGCGTTTTTACTAAGATTGTCTTTTTAGTTTAATACCTTTCTAGTCTAGGTATGTTTAAGCTAACTCTACTCTAGCTCTATAATAGTATATACTTACTAGGCTTTAGCTATTATACTTTTGCATATCTATATTAATTAGAATATAATATTAATTTATTATCTATCTTTTAAGCTTCTTTTTAAGGCGATTTTAGATCTTACTAGGCATATTTTTAAATAGCGGCATATAAACCTAAAGCAGCGTGGCTTTTAGGGGTTTATATTTAATATATACTATAAGCAAGTAGTAGGTATAATGCTATATATATATTCTAGTATACTATTAACATTTTAGGTATTTAGGCCTAGGATATTATCTTGCTAAAGTCTTTCCTTATTATGACTAGCGCTAATATATTCGTTTTATTATTATTTATTATCTTGTTTATTTCTTCTATATCTTAAAGCTATTTTATAATTCTTCTTACTTATAAGATATGTATTATATCTCTTACTTGCGTTCTAAAGAAGATATTATTAATATTATTAGAAAGTTAAAGATATATAAGAATAAGAAGGTTTTAAATTAGGCTAAAGATAAAGGCTAATTGATTATACTATATAGTCTCTTTCCTTTCTTCTTTAAGATGCCTACTATAGAGTTTTTAGCTATTAAGTAGAATACTAATCTAGCTGAAATTAGAAATTAGAAAACATAATAGACTAGTATATATCTGCATTTACTAGACGTAATATTATAGTAAGATAACTCTATTTAAGTATTATACTAGATGCTAACTATTATTATAGTAGTAATGCTTTAGATTCTAGGGATCTTAAAGCTACTAAGTATATAATATTTATAAGTATCTTCCTACGTTTAAAAGATCTTTTAGCAATTGAGATTATTAATACTAGTTTTTATAAGATAGGTATTATTAGTCTTACTATCTTAATTATAATCTTCAACTAATAGTAATAGATTATTAAAAGTAGTAGAAGGTTAATAAAGCTGCTAAAGCTACTAAGATACTTATAAAAAGAGGACTAGGACGTTCCTAAAAAGATAGTACTAATTCTTATAGTAAAGCTAGTAATGTCCTACCTTCTACTTAATAGAGTCCTAGCCTTAGTATAGCACTTAGGAAATACCTACATTTTAAGATTAAAGTATCTTATAACCTAGAAATAGAATAAATAATTAAGTAGGAAAAATAGATATAGTTAGAAAGAAACTAGTAAAAGGCATATCTAGAAGTAAAGTTTCTACTTCTATTACCTAAAGTAGGTATGTAGGCTATATCTAGTATACGTCTTATATTATCGTTATAGGATCTTTTAAGTATATATTTAATTGATTTGACTTTTAGTATATATAAGCTTTATTAATTTGCTAGTTTAAATTATTACTAATTAAATAGATGATTTACTAACTTAACTACCTGCCTTAAGACTTAAAAAGTCTCTACTATTACTTAATAATAAGTAAATTAATATTAATGCAGATTCATATCTTATATCTCTAACTTATAATAGTCTAGGTAAAGTCATAGTACTATAAAGAACTACCCTATAAAGAGGCCGTTTAACTAGGCCTATTATAAAGATTAGATAAGATTTTAGTCTAACTTTAAGATCTAGAAATAAGCTATCTTTATAATTAGATAATTAGAAAAACGTTAATTTAAATTACTATCTTAATTATATATATACTTTAATCTATATTATAATTAAACTATATACCTAAGAGTATTAAAAGAGAATTATACCAATATGCCAAGTAAAGTTATCATATATTAAAAGAATAGAATATTAGCTTAGTACTAACAATTAGATGACAATTATGATATTATAGTCTTATATTATTTAAATCTATTTATTATAATTAGCAGGTTAGACTTTCTTAAAGCTTATTTAGCTTAATACTAAGAGCTAGCCTATAATCTAGTTCTTATATTTAAGTTCTTCTTATCTTATACTATATCTTATGCCATATATACTTATTATAATAGTAAGGTAATATGCTTTTAACCTAGTACTAAGATTTAGCCGACATTCTAGTTTTTATTCACATTTAAGTTTTCTTATCTTATGCTGATTTTATTTATTATAGATAGATGGTAATATAGTAGGATATTAACTTAGTACTAATATTTAGCTAACTTGCTAGTAATAACTAAGCTTTACCTCTTATTATTATAGTATTTTAGAAACTATTTTATTATCATAAAGTAAGACTATAACTATAAGAAGATAATTATATTATAACTATATAAGAAAGAAGTATTAAGAGGAATATAATATTATAATATAAGCTTAGCCTTTTACTACCTTTTTTAGTCGTCTATACTTCCTTCTTACTACTTTCTTTAAATTAGTATAAAGAATACTAGCTTAGTCCTAGGAGTAGTATAGCTATATATTAGATATAGTTATTAAAATCTATATAGCATAGCAAGTAGAGTAGCAAGTAACTAGTCCTAGGTAAGAATACTACTTAGAAGGTATTAACTATATTAAGTCTAGGAACTCTAATAGGTAGGTATTCTTCTAGTAAGATTAGTAAAGGATTAGTATTAGGTAAAATATTTTATAAGCATATACTTAGCACTTACCTATCTTAAGATAAGTCTTTTAATAAGTATAGATACTAAAAACTTAAAGTCTTTATAAAGCTGAGATTCTATGCCTAGTATAAGAGGTAGAGATTAAGATTTAAAGCATTCTAAGTTTTTATAATATGATATAGATTCTAGGACTAGTAAGAGCTATAGAGGATCTAGTAGAAGTAGATATAAGTCAGTACTATTACTAGGTAGGAAGTAGTATTATACTAAATTAGCGATAGTAGGAGGCTATATTATATGCTAGGTAAAATTATAGATAGGCTTTTACTAGTATTAAGACTAGGATTGCATACTATTTTCTACAATTATAGTAAAGGTAGAGGTAAGGCCTTCTAGATAAAGAAGTGAGGTAGACCTACTAGTAAAGCGCTAAGATTAGGATTATATACTATTTTTTATAACTATAGTAATAAAGGGGGAGATAGGGTTACTACCTTTTAGATAAAGAAGTAAGATAGACCTACTAATAAAGTACTAAGATTAGGATTATATACTATTTTCTATAACTATAGTAATAAAGGAGAAGATAAGGTTACTACCTTCTAGATAAAGAAGTAAGGTAGACCTATTAGTAAAGTGCTAAGATTAAGATTGTATACTACTTTTTATAACTCTAGTAAAAAAGAAGGAAATAAGGTTGCTATTTTCTAGATAAAGAAGTAAGATAGACCTACTAGTAAAGTACTAAGATTAGGATTATATACTATTTTCTATAATTATAGTAATAAAGGGGGAGATAGGGTTGCTACCTTCTAGATTAAGAGATGAGGTAGACCTACTAGTAGAGTACTAAGATTAGGATTATATACTACTTTTTGCAACTCTAGCAAGAAAGGAAGAGAGGAGGTTACTACCTTTTAGATAAAGAAGTAAGGTAGACCTACTAGTATAGTACTAAGATTAGGGTTATATATTACTAATAGAAATATTAATATCTAAACTTTACTCCTTATCTAATAGCTATACTACTACTAGCCTAGTGCTAAGTTACTATTTGCATTTCTATTATTCTTTTTAATATTTAAGATATATATAAAAGTATTATACTTTTTAGTAGTTATACTTAGTTTTAAACCTTAAGACTAATAGGTATTTAACTTAAATTAGTAATCTCTTAACTAATAATTAAATCTTAATATTAAAGTTCCTAAAAAGTTTCTAATAAAGAGAAGGGATCTTAGTAGATACTACTTCCTTACTAGAATCTTATTAAGAAGAAGAAGAGGATAGCTATATAAGTATAAGAGTATATAATTAATAATATACTATCTTAAGGTTATTAATAACATTTTTAGGAAATGATAAAGACTATATATTATCATTATCTAATATAAGGTTATACTTAGATATTGTAATATATTTATATAGTTTGTTAATCTAATGCTAGTATAGTAAAGAGAG